>BLYE01000051.1:0-150921 GCA_016586335.1 Nitzschia putrida | reverse complement strand
AGGGGTTGTGGGAACTCGCACAGGTTGTGGGAACTCGCGGGGGCGAATTTTTTGGTTGGCTTCACAGCAAGTCCCCAGCTAGGAGGAAAATGTAAAATAAAAGTGGTATCAGTATCTACATTTAACAAGCTTTCCGACGATAGTATTCATGTTCGTTGAAACATCCATGCGCAAACAGAACAACTCGACAAAGTTTAGCTGCGGCCCTGCGATGGGGAAAATTGTTTGAAAACGGTTAACAGAACAGATCGCCGGCACGCCCAATCGTCCGTTAAGGTTTCCACCAATGAGGTGTATCCAAACCATTGACACATCGTACGGGCGTACGGACCGTAAATGTACGCGCCAAAACATTTGGGTTGGCTGGAAAGGGGTGCTCACGAAAAATGCAAAAAATACCGAAATCGTTTCACCATGACGTACAGAGACCCAACTCAACAAACGTTTGCCTGGATGCTGCTGTCATGATGTTGGTGGCTTTGAAGAAGAACCTGTTCCTGCCAATGCCCATGTAGCTCCGGATTCCGAACCTGTGCTCCTCCACCACCAATTGTTGAAGAAGAACCTGTTGTTGTTGGTTGTCACGTTGTTGTTGCTCCTCCTCCTGGTGGTGCTCCTGCTGTCATTCCGCCTGTTGATCCTGCTCCACGACATCCTAATAATGATCCTGCAGCCATTGATACTCCTGATCAATGGCGTACCTTGTGAGGTGCATGGTGCAGCCATGGTCGATGCACCTTGGGGTGCGGAAGGGTGTGCGTAAAAAAACCGATGTGTAGCCAAAAAATGTCTGTGGTTTTCCTGTAGAATTTGTACTGGGTCTACGAGGTAGGGGTTTCGGGAATTCGACCGCTTCTTCCGTACATTCAAAGTGCCATAGCTCTTCACCTGGTCACTTGACATTCGTAAACGACATACCGTTGAAAAATATAAGAAAAGATCTATCCATTCATGTATTTTATATTGGTGTCGGACAAATATTTTTATACTTCTTACATACGTGAAAATTGTCTGCACGAGTTCCCACAACCCCTTTTTTGCTCGTAGCTTCATAGTAAGCTGAAATTGTTTTCTAGCTCTAGGGTACGTACGTACTGTACTCTACCTCGTACCCATCGGAGAGCAGCAGATTGATAAGTATGATGTCATGGTGACGCAATCACAGCTCACGTGATTGTGCTCATACGTAGCCTCCACGTAACATCAGTACTGCACGTCACCACCCCGCCACTTTACTAAAAGGATATCTGTTGTGTTTATACGATAGCAGTAATAACTTCGGGATGATTGGAATACTGGATGAAACAACAAAATCAATGATGTGTGAGGTGGTGAACTGAAGACCCAATTTACAGCTGCTTGATTCTAGTTTATCCCCTGTCTTCCGCGCGAACGTTCTTGCGAGCTACAAAGGTTCTCTCGGCGCCAACAAAGCTCCGGTTCCGTTCACATAAATGGAAACGCAAGATACGGCAAAAATGCAGCTTCTTTGAAGCTGTCCATCATCATGTCAGTTCCCACTACTGTACAGTGTTTTGAGGTCATCTTTTGCGTTTTTTTGAGTCATTGCCGTTTTCTCTTTTTGATGCCTCTTCAACGGATCTACCGGTCGTTGTTCTGATGTTGTCCATACGCTTGGCCTTTTGATACGGAGCTCCCATTAGCTCTTGAAGGACATTGAATCGGGCATCCACGCCAACGGCATGAACGACTCTAGAGCGACTGTCGAAAGCACTCCCCAACTTTTCCAGAACAAAGGACCATCCAGAAAGAGGAAAGGACACCTGTTCTTTGGAACGGCGGAATTTCTGGATTGTCTGATGGACAAGCGAGACATGGTGGATTTCCTCAGCTTCTCTGCCTCTTTGAGGACCGTCGCAGTTGAGATTGTCTCTTGCAGATAGCTGTATGGAGAACAAGCGAGGTCTGCTGGAGAGCTGAAACTCTAGGATTTGCTTGCAAATCTGACGATCACACTCGTCGTCAATCCAAGTCACCGTTTCGAGAATTGGAGTCTCCAAAAGAATAGGGAATACATCTGCCAGATCGCCACCATAAACACCCAACCATAGAGCTTCAAGCCGGGGAATTTTGGGAAGGACCTTTAGGACCGTTGTGGATGCATCATCATCGTCCACATCGAGGGACAAAAGCAAGTCAGTGATGGAGCACTGAGGGCTCTGAAGCCACTCTAGAATGGTTGTTAATGGTGTCATACTTGCTTCCATGTGATCGTTACAATACAAGTGAAGTTCTTTCACGCACGGCAACACCAATAGATCCGTCATGGAAACGATCATGTCATTCTGGTGGAGCCCATCGTCCATACCGAAAACAAACGTTGCATGCAGCTCTGCGTTCACATTTTTGGCTGTTTCGTTTGTGAAAAAACTGAAGGGTTCAGATGACTCTTGGGCAGGAGTGAGCAGCCTACCCAGGTCTATCCCTGATAGACGATTTGCAAAAGGGTACTCGGACAGGGTTACCAACTCAGCAGGATGAATACGGCAACCGCCAAGATTCAGAGATTGCAGATTATGGAAAAGAGGCAAGTTGTCAAGAATAGCCTTAGGAGGATCATGAGAATAGTTTGGATTCTCGAGACGGAGATGTTGTACGTTTCTGAGAGTGGCGAGAGCCCGTTTGAGTCCAGCTGTGTCTTCGTCGTCCAATTTGCCATCGTGCGGAAGGTACAAAATAACGGACCAGTATCTGTCTTTACATTGAAATAGTTGGTCCAATTTGGCCGAAATAGAAGCACTGAGAATGTCTTCCAGATCGATTTTTATACAATTTATGTCTTTTCGCCGTTGTAACGCATTGACGAGATGGGAAGATGACGTGGTGGGTTGGAGACCACGCAAACTGTAGTATTGGTGTTTTTTGGGTTGGGGCCAAAAATCAGGGCTGCCTGCATCAAGATTTCTCCGGGGGAAGATCTCAATTTCTCTCTTGAAATCATCCAACATGATGGTCAGCGCATTTGATTTTGCTTGTGAGTGTTGCCATTGTGCCGCTCATGCTTCCCAAAGGAGTACTGTAATGATTTGTGTACTCTAGCTAGTTTTACGATTTCGTGGTCGAGTTGATCCTGCGTTTCTGGACTCGTACCTTACCGTTATGTAAGAGTGAGACATACGTGAGTTGGTACTTAGTACCGTACAAACAGAAAGACAACGCAGTGTTCCTGTCATGAAGATGGGCTTTGACAAAGCGCACTGTGATTACTACTCTAGTAAAGTACCTGTAGTGTGCAATACGGCATAGTGACAACTAAGGCGATCACTACCATGGAGCAAGCTATTTATTCATTCTGGGACTCTAGCAACTACTACGTATTGGAAACCACTAGCTTCGTCTTTGCTTCTTGTTGGGATTACTAGAAGCGGTGGCACTTCCATTGTCATCCCTACCAGAGGACACCAAGCATGGAAGCAGTTTTCGGAGGGCACTGAAACGTGCATCCACCTCCAGCACTACAGGAATATCCTTGCTACTGGGACTCTCCACCACGACACCACTACTGAACTTCTCAAGGACAAGAGGCAATGCCGATCGGGGAAAGGACGAAAGTGAAGAAGCACGAACATTTCGCAACGCTTGAAACATGATGGAAACGCGATGAACTGTTTCCGCACCACCCCCTTCCATAATTTCACCAAAAGAATCCTTTAGTTGAAAGGCAAACAGACGAGGTCGGTGGGCACGTTGAAACTCAAGTATCTTTTGAATATGTTCCTTCTCATAACCATAGTCATGCCAGAGAGTGACCGTTTCAAGAGTGGGGCACTTTGCAATGACGGAAAGAAGGTCATCCAGATAGTCTTGATCCGAATCGAAGTCGTTGGTTCCGTGCCATAAATTCTTGAGCAAGGGCATTTTGGGAAGAACAGCATGCAGCTTAGCCATCCGTCTAGATGATCGAGTTCCTACTTTGAGGTCCGTCAGAGGGCAACTCGGACTTTTGAGCCAGTTGAGGAGCGATTTCAACAGTGTTTCGTTGATACTATTAATCGTCAAAAGCGACAAAGCCTTCAGGGACGGACAAGTTGTAATAGCCGATAACAGTTGAGTGGCATGGCCTGGGCGGAAATTATACAAGTCAGGCATCAGGAATGTCTGCATCCGTTGCGCTACTGCACCAGTAAACACTGTTTTAGGATCGAAGCGCTTTCCATCCTTCGTGTGCCAGGCCAGTGACACACCCTGCAGCTTCTCGGCAAATGGATATTGAAACAGCAATTCCAGCTCGTCGGGGTGAAACTCCCATTCTTGGCAATCCAGACATTGCAAGTTCTTGAATGTTGGCATATTATCCAGATAGTCCTGGAGTTTGTAACGGGTTCCTTTCCCAGGAAGTGCGAGGTATCGGACGTTCTCAAAAATTGAAAAGGCACGGCGCAATGTCGCGGCGTCGGCCACCGAGTGGCTTGAAATATCTTCAATGCGGCAAAGCAGAGTCACAGACCATGATCGATTGTTCATTTTCAAAAGTTGCGAATATGTAGACCAAACATCTTCATTGACAATATCTTCCAGCTCTATCATGAGGCAGTTCATGTCCTCTGGGCGCTTGCGAACAACGTCATACACATGGTTTGATGCTGCTTTCTTCAATTTGCCGTCGATTATTTCGTAGTTCTTGTACTTTTGAGGGCTTGGCCACGAGTCAATCTCCGCTATTTCCTGGGATTCTATGCCATGCACGATAATCCTCTTGTGAATGAACAAATCCATGGTGGTGTCAAGTGCCGAGTAGTGCTGACGCCGCCAACTGCTGAGAAAAAGTGGTTGGTGGAGAAATATGGCGCGAAGTGATTCGATTAAGTCAAACACTATCAAGAAGTCGATTTAGTCGGGCATTGTGAGGGGGAATAAAGATAGACAAACATTATACTCATCGTTCCTTGCGTTGCTGGTAGTATGTTGTGATGCGCATTGATTGTTTTGGATTAACCACATTCCATTGGAAACGCTGGTAATAGCAATGACACCAGGTTATGGTCGCAAACTGCACAACAAGAAAATGACTAAGCTATAACTAGTGAACAGGATTGTGGTCTTACGACTTCCTTTGTCGCTTTGGTGCAGGATCATCCTCCTTTGACAGTTTGCTTTTGCCATGTCTGACTCCCTTGTACAACTCATCATGATTCACAAGACGATGCGGTTCCCCCAATAGCTCTTTTAGAACTGAAAACCGTGCATCGACTCCAACGGCTTGGATGTCGGTGTTCATCAATTCACTAATATCATTCAACTTCTCAAGCGCAAATGTCCATGCCGACAATGGGAATGATTGTTTCCATTTCGACTGCTGAAAGCTTTGCAGTGTTTGAAACAGCAATGAGACTAGATTGATCTTTTTGATACTGGGGAAAATATTTGGCTCTTCCCCGGTCAGCATTTGCATACAGAAAAGACGTGGTCTACTGGCAAGTTGGAAATGCAAAACTTTTTCGTACACTTCCTCAGTCATAGAATCTTCGCTGCTGAGGTGGACATTGTCAACACAAATAGAATTCGAGAGAGCAGAAAGCACTAAATCCCACCAGTCGTCTTCCGACGTATCGGATTCTTCATCCCACCAGATATCCATCTTGAGAGTCTTGAGCCGCACCATTTGTGGAAGAGTGGCCAGAAACATACCCAAATGTTCATTCAAGCCAATGAGCAACTGAAGTTCCGTCATAAGACATGAAGAACTTCCGAGCCATTGACACAGTTGAGTGACTTCCTTCATTGGTATATTTTGCAAATTATCAAAGAAAAACAACGCCAATGATTTCAGATTTGGCAACGACTGAAGGAACGTTGAATGATCCGATATGACTGTATCGGAAGGAAGTGTCACTTCAATGTGTTGGATTTGATTGGCATATTGATTGGCATAAACGTCATTCCTGGAAACGACAAGATTTCTAAATTCTTCATCATGGAGGAGAGTTTCGCAAGGAATACCTTGCACTTGTGGTGAAAATGCCCGACCGTAGAGGGCTTTTAGCTCGTCAGCATTGTAAATCACATCTTCGGCTTCCAGGTATTCATTCCATTGCATGCTTTGGAGGTGTTCAAAATCAGGCAAATTTTGTAGTATTTGAAGCCAGGGATACCTCTCTCCAATTTTTGCAGCAACACAGAGGTAGGAAACATTTCGAAGAACGGACAATGCTTGGCGCATCTTCTGGTTGTCAGTGTTTGGAAAACCAGGTGGATATTTTGCAAGTCTGTTAACGAATGGATCTTCGAGCTGCACTTGCCAAAGTCGGTCCTTGACATGCAATACCACACTCAATTTTTCCCAAATAGCATCTTGGAGCAACGCATCGACTTGAAGCTCAATGCCGTTGATGTCCGGTCTTTGCCGAACCAAGTCCAACGCTTGACAAATAACATGTGGATCTCGTTCTTCGTCTCGAATGACACATGTGAAGTATTGGTACTTCTTGGGTTTCGGCCAAGAGGCAAAATTCCTCGCTTCCAAAAGTTCCCGAGGGAAGATTTGAATTCTCTTCTGGTGGGGGGATCCCATGGTCGTGCCGTTCGAAGTAGGAGGAAGGAAGGAAGGAAGGAAGGAACGTTGAGAATTGCAACAACAGTGTATGGCCCTTCTTGTCATCTGAGAATGAAACGTTCGGATTAGTCAACTCTTGGACCGCTCGTTTACATTTTATTGAAGTATTCTTCATATAGCTACTACAGGTACTCTAGCTAGGTACATGGAATCCTTTTTCGTAGTTAGTACAAATACCTCTTCAATACATAAAACTCGCATTGACAAAAGGATTTATGTCTGTAATCTTAAGCGCAATAACTTCTAGAGTAAGCTTACGACTGCATTCGTTGCTTTCAAACAGAATTCTGACGTTTCCGTTTGCTGGTGGCGGTTGTGACTCCGTACAACCCATCATGATTCACAAGCCGGTGCGGTTCCCTGGGGACTATACTCTTACAAGAAAAGCATCAGCAGCTAATACAGCACAGACGAGAGTGCCACAATGAGAGCATCATCGTTCATTCGTAAGTATTGGGCTATACTTCTGGAATCGTCAAGGACAAAGACTGCCGGAGTAAGCTTACGACTGCATTCGTTGCTTTCAAACAGAATTCTGACGTTTCCGTTTGCTGGTGGCGGTTCTGACTCCGTACAACCCATCATGATTCACAAGCCGGTGCGGTTCCCCGAATAACTCTTTGACAACCGAAAATAGTGCATCCACTCCAACGGCTTGGATGTCGGTGCTCAGCAAACCACTGATATCATTCAACGTCTCAAGGACATGTGCCCATGCAGACAAAGGGAACGACGGTTTCAATTTCGACTGGTGAAAGGCTTGTAGTTCTTGAAACAATAGCGAGACATAGTGGATCTTGTGGACATTGGCACAATTGGGATATTGGCCATCCTGCCCAAAATCGATGCAGAAAAGGCGCGGTCTACTGGCAAGTTGGAACGTCAATATTTTTTGATAGTCCTGAGTTTTGATGAAAAAAAGCTCATCCCTGATATTGACATAAACCATATCAACCCACGGGGTCTTCGAGAGTGCAGGAAACAGTGTATCCAGCAAGTGTTCCAAAGGTTCCCGAGGATGAATATTTAATCCAAGCTTCTTTAGACACGCCATCTGCGGCAGAACAGCAAGAACCCTGCTGCACAATGGCTCCACATTTGGAAAAGTAACACTCAAGTCGGTTACGATGCACTGCCGACTTCCAAGCCATTGGAAGATCTTCTGGATTTCAACCTTTCGCTCTTCGACCTCAATAGTTGTTATATCTTTGATTCCAAAGGCTAGATGCAAAGATCTCAGTGACGGTAACGAAAAAAAGGATGGCAGTCGAATCCGAAATGGCTGAGTCGTCTGTAATACCCAGTTTTACGTCGTGGATTTGTTTGACAGTGATTTCACTTGAAGCGATCACTTCAGTTCCTTGTTGGAAATGAGGGACTGGGCCCAAGTACAATCCTCGGACTTGAGGCGAATACGTCTGGCGATGGAGCGCTATCAGTTCTTCATCAGTGCAACGCATGACATTCCCACCCCAATACAAACATTCCAAGTTTTCAAATCGAGGTAAACTTTGGATTTCATCCAACGGCGTAATCGGCCCTTCAATTGGTGAGACAGTGAGCGTGGAAACATTTCGAAGAACAGATAATGCACGGCGAAGTTCTTGATTGTTGGTAGGTGGCGCATTGTAAAAAAACGCAAGTTCCACATCTGACCAGCGTGTTCGGTATTTCTGGTTCAAAATGACATCCAATCTTTTCCAGATTTCGCGGTTGAGCAACTCATCCATATAAACAAAAATTCCGTTGATATCAGGGCGCTGTAGAATCAACTCCAACGCTCGAATATGGCATGGTTCTGGTTCTTCTCCGTCAACACAGAGGTGACATGTGAAGAACACGTACTTCTTGGGTTGGGGCCACTCATCAACATCTTTTGCATAGAGTATTCCCCGAGGGTAGACGCTAACTCTTTCCATGGCCGAGCACTCGTTGCAATGGAGGAATGAAAGACTCTACACTCCTTCCATTCTGCATTCTTCTCTCTCAGGCAAACTCACAGGGTCTGTTCCAGATTTTTGAGGGGAATGGAACTTCGTGGATATCTTTCTTTTTTGGAAATGGGATCCATCTGTTCGTCGGTCGTCTAACAGTGGATTCTGAGGGATGCAATCGGACTAATCGATTCATACACCATGATGATATGCTAGAATATAGTAGTGTTCATGGACAAGGCTTACACAA
This sequence comes from Nitzschia putrida, assembly GCA_016586335.1. Lineage (NCBI taxonomy): Eukaryota > Bacillariophyta > Bacillariophyceae > Bacillariales > Bacillariaceae > Nitzschia > Nitzschia putrida. The sequence goes on along the minus strand of BLYE01000051.1, from coordinate 142,163 downwards.
GGATTCCAAAAAATTACTACTTCTACAGATACAATTTTAGTTGTCCATGATCCACCACAAACCAAAGTGGATCTCCGATCGGTTCTTCTTGTGCAACAGTCACGATAGAAAGACTACGATCTACAATGGTACCATTATTTTGTAGTTCCTCCATCACCAGCCAACACTGCTGTCACAATAACATGTTAGTATCTCGGTACGTATTATACATCTACTGCGCTCATCACAGAAACTTAAGAACATGTAGCAGGGACGCGAGTTATTCTCATACAAATATCCACACTCCTGTTACTAAACAAATTCATGCAGCTCTTGGTAGCACCGTAGGGAATCCAATAGTGCGCTGTCCTCCAAGAACTTGAGATAATACATCCATTTTTGTTTTGAGAGAGGCGTACACAACAACAAAGATACAAACCTATATAAGGAATTGGATCATGGTGATTGCGTGCTCCAAAATAGGAATACTACGAACTCCTTTGTCTCTTGGACGAAACATTCCTGCTTGTGCCCTCTTGTTCCATCTCGACATAGAACGGATGGTCCATCACGAAACGGTCCAAATCTCCAAAAAACTCTTTGACAACAGTGAATTGTGCATCCAATTTGACGCGTTTCAAACTCATCATCAGGTACTCGTAGTCAGCGACACTTACGTCGGTCAACTTCTAAAGGACGCGTGGCCATGCCGACAGGGGAAACGTCGTCGGCTGCGATTTTAAGTGATGAAAGTCATTTCACAAGACGGTGCGGTTCCCCCAATAGCTCTTTGAGAACAGAAAATCGTACATCGACTCCAACGGCTTGGATGTCGGTGCTCATCAATTCACTAATATCATTCAACTTCTCAAGCGCATATTTCCATGCCGACAATGGGAACGATGATTTCAATTTCGACTGCTGAAAGCTTTGCAGTGTTTGGAACAGCAATGAGACAAGCTTGATCTTTTCGGCACTGGGACAATCATCTGGCACTCCCTCGGTCAGCATCTGCACCCAGAAAAGACGTGGTCTACTGGCAAGCTGCAAATGCAAAACTTTTCGGTACACTTCCTCAGCAAACGTTTCTTCGCAACAGAGATTAACCTTGTCAACACAAATGGTGTTCGGGAGAGCAGAAAGCACTAAATCCCACCATTGGTCTTGCCCGGATCCGGCAGTCCACCAGACTTCCAATGTCAGAGTCTTGAGCCGTTCCATTTGCGGGAGAGCGGCCAGAAACATACGCCAATTTTCATCGAATGCAATTTGCAAGTATAGATCCGTCACAAGACATGAAGAACTTCCGAGCCAAAGAAAGAGTTGAGTCACTCCCTTCAGTGCCATATTTTCCATACGAAAATAAACAAATACTGACAATGATTTCAGATATGGCAACGACTGAAGCAAAGTCAAATGATCCAATGTGAAAAGTTTGTCGTAACGGAGTTCAATTGTCATGTCATGGATCTGTTTGGCGTAAACGTCATTCCTGGAAACAACAAGATTTCTAAATTCTTCATCACGGAGGAGGGTGTGAGTAGGAACACCTCGTACTTGTGGTGCAAATACCCGACTGTAGAGGGCTTTCAGCTCATCAACATTGAAATCCAAAGTTGGCCATTCGAAGCCAGTAATCCAATCCATGCGTTTTAGGTTTTCAAAGTCTGGCAAAGTACGAAAGAATTGTAGCCAGGTGCATTGGCATTCAATATCTGGGCAAACCTGGAGGTAGGAAACATTTCGAAGAACGGACAATATAAGTGGCGCATCGTCTGGTTGTCCATAACTTGACGACGAGGCCCAGTCAACGCAAGCACCACTGTCCAGAATCGGTCTTTCATATTGAGTATCACATTTAATCTTTTCGTTCGTCATTGAACACCTTATCTAAAGAAAGATCAATTTCGTTGATGTCCGGCCGTTGCTGAATCAAGTCCAATGCTTGAAAGAGGCACGGTTCTGGTTCGTTCCAAAATTTAACAGTAAATCTGTAGTTCAAGTACTTTTTGGGTTTGGGCCATCTGTCAACATCTTTTGCATAGAGTATTCCCCGAGGGTAGACGCTAACTCTCTCCATGGCCGAGCACTCGTTGCAATGGAGGAATGAAAGACTCTACACTCCTTCCCTTCTGCATTCTCTCTCGGGCAAACTCACAGGGTCCGTTCCAGATTTTGAGGGGAATGGAACTTCGTGGATAGGATTTCCTTTTTGGATATGGTATCCGTCTGTGCGTCGTCCCACAGTAGATTTAGGAAGGATACAATCGGACTAATCGATCCATGCACCAGTCAACCGCTACAAGATGACCGACCATGTTGGTTGGGATACCAGACAAGGCACCTGGTTTCCTTGACGACGACAAGGCTCCAAAGGATTACAAAACTACTTGTTCTTACACAAATTTAGTTGTCCATGATCCAAAAACCGAAGCGGATCTCCCAGCAGTTCTTGCAACACTGTGAATCTCGCATCCACACCAACGGCCCGAACATTCGCAGAAGCAGCAACGGCAACAGCAGCAGTAGGAGGACCCTCCAGTGCACTCGTCGTACTGCCCAACTTTTCTAGAACAATGGATCTGGCGGACAATGGAAAAGATCGAGATTGGGTTGTGAAGTGTTCAAAGTGTTGCACTGTTTGATACATCAACGAGACATGATGGATCGCTTCGGGACCAGGACCTCGCAGAGGCTGTGCATCGCGTGACCGTTGCAAACAGAACCGTCGTCGTCGGAGGTGCCCATGACGTTGAAAGTTCAAAATGTTACAAAAATCTTGTTCATCAAACGAGTCTTTGCGTGACCGCAAGGTCACCCATTCCACATTGGGTAGCTCTTGCAAAACAGAAAAGAGACTTTTCAAGTCCAAGATCAGATCGTATACATCCAGCTGTATCGCCTGGAGTTTGGGGATATTGGGGAGAGTCGCAAGGATACTGGGTAATAGGTCTTGTGGGATGGATACAAAGGCAAGATCGGTTACGGGACAATTTGGACTTTCGAGCCACTGGAATAGATTGGAGATGGGTTTCATGATGTGCCGAGGACATCCACCACCGAGATGGACCAAGAGTTTGGTAAGACATGGCAGTTCCACCACTGCCTCCACCAATTGCAAAGCGGTATGCACCGACGAAAACCCTAAATGCAGGTCCAATGTATGAATCCGTGTTGCTATTTGGTTCGAAAAAAGAGGCAAAGAGAATCCTTGTTTCAAGTCGTTGGCATTCAATCGTATCCCTGCCAACTTGGATGCAACACAAGACTGGAACAGTATCTCTACATGCTCTGGACTACAGATCCATCGCTGGAGATTCAAACATTTTAGCTTCTGGAAGTGTGGCAAACTACGAAAGACGTCGCATTTCCTTTCCTCACTCAATTGGTGATGTCCCAAATAAAGGTATTCGACATTGCCTAGGGACGAGAATGCACGTTTCAGTCTGGATGGATCAAACGGGGAGTCTTCGCAGGACCAACGCAACACGATGGACCACGATCGATCATTCGTGTTCAACAATTCTTCTATTCTTTGGGCCCATAGATTGTTCCAAAGAAGGTCACAGAGTTCAATCTCCAGACAGTTGATATCGGGTCTCTGTCGAATCGCATCCAAAGCAATCAAATTCGTCGCCAAAACATTGTAACTCGTGTTTCCCTTGACATCCACAATGGCTTCCCGCTGGATAAACTGACAATATTGATGCTTCTTGGGAACGGGCCAGCCCCCATTGGCACCTGATGCCCAAATCCGCTTCCAAGGATACACCTGGATTTTTCGACTGGGACTATTGTCGAGGGCTTTCATGGGTGGAAATTGGGTCATTGTGCCAGATCAATCTACAATGCTCCAAGTAAAATAGACTACTAGCAGTTGCAGTTTTTGTGGATTGAAGGTTGGTTGCATTCGTCGAAAGACGGAGATGTTGATGCAACAAAGAATGCAATCATCGGGGCAATCACCAATCAGAACCGTCGTTGGTTGCACTTCTTGTTCTTAGGATTCGGCCTATTCTCGTGTTGTAGTGGGACTGCAGTACAACTCAAAGGGCAACATCAGATTGTCCAGTCGTGCATGTGGCGTTTCGCCGTATCTCGTCACTCTTTGGGACGTGTCGCGTCATGGCAGGAATCACGAGAATAATCACCATCTACTACCATCGATCATCACCATTCTTGAAATAATGTCCCATTCCAGACTTCTGAAGATCACGTCCCTGCATAGGTTCTTTAGATACTGTATGTGTGTGGTTGTTGGATGCGAGTGCGTCAAGTCTTTTTTTGCTACCACCCTTACAGCTAGTATTGTAGTACGAAGTTTATGATAACCCAAGATACTCAGCAATCATTGGAAAAATACTACGAATGCTAGGCCTACAGCTTGGATTGTTGTGTTATGAGCTGAGACAACATGTATTCGCAACACTACTACCAATATAATACACTACTAATAGCATTTCCTGCGTCATAAAATAGAACACAGTCAGAAGTAGAGCTAGCAAAGAACCCACCAACTGTTTCCAAGAACGTCCTAGCTTTGCATACGTCTCTTGAACCCATTTTCCTTGCTTCTTTGACTGCAGGCGGCGTTGTGCTATACTTTGTTGAACTCATCGTGATTTACAAGAAGCCGGTGGACACCTTCCATTAGCTCTTGAATCACAAAGAATCTGGCTTCCACGCCAACCGCGTGGACGTCAGTGGAAGGGCAATCAAACGCAATACCCAACTTTTCCAGTACGATAGACCATGCTGACAAAGGAAACGTGTCAGTTTCTTTCTTCGACCTTTCAAAATCTTGCAATGTTTGATATACCCAAGAGGTGTAATTAATCTTTTCGGGACCCGTTCCATCCTCGAGATGCTGATCACTGCGCGTTGGTAGCCAAACCATCCGAGGTCGATTATGTCGTTGGAACTCAAAAATTTTGTTTATATCTTGCTGGTGATAGTATCCCAACATGGTTAGAGATTGGATGTTTGGAGCTTTTAGTAGAGCTGAAAAGATACAATCCAGGTCGACGTTGACTCTTTTATAAAACCTCAACCGCAATGTCCTGAGCTTGGGAATATTTGGGAGACTGCCGAGAATCATAGGTATATGGAGGTCGTCAATGGCCCAAAAGAAAAGGTTCGTAACCGGACAGTGAGTACTTTGAAGCCACCTGAAGTGTTCCCTCAAAAGACCCATGTATTGCTCGTTGTCCCCCGTATTGAGGATTCCACCCAGACATATAGCCAGAGTTCTCAAACAAGGCAACTTCTCCACTTCTGTAACTAACATGTAAGCGTCGCAATAACGAGAGAAATAGATATTCAGCGATAGGGCATGGATACGTTTCGCAGTTTCTGTTGACAGAAGGGACACAGAGAATGCCTTGGAATCTTTTGGACTCAGACGAACCACGTCCAACTGGGGTGAAAATGGTGCCTGAAATAGCATTTCCACCTGTTCCTGGCTGCAAAAAAATCTGGGACTACTAGTTGACAGCCGTTTCAACTTTTTGAAATGTGGCAAGCAGCGCATAATATCACTATTCAACAGTCTTCGAGAGTTGAAGAAGATCTCAGTGACGTTGCCAAGAACTGAGAGTCCGCGGGTCAACCTGGTGCTATCAAATTTGAATATATCATAGGTCCATCGCAATTCAATGTATCAGGATCTATCATTCAAGGACAACAGTTCCTCCAACTTTCGGGTCAACTGCTCACAGTGGAGATCATTCACTTCAATGCACAAGCAACTGATGTCAGGTCTCTGTCGGAAAACATCTAACAGGCTCAGGTAGGTATTCAACTTTTTGGCATCCATCGACGTTTCCCTCCTTGTCCACCAAGGTTCCACTCAGGCCCTGAAAGAAGACGTGATGATGATTTCTTGGAGCTGGCCAACCTGTCTCATCGACTTGTGAAGCCAAAATGCGCGTCAAAGGATAAATCCTTCTATCAGAATCGACTGGCATTTTTCGACTGGTAAGGCAAACCAGAGAGGAACAACAATATTAATGGCGTTATCCTTCATGGGAGGAGACGAGAACGGGTTTGGTGTGTGGAGTCGTCGAAATCTATCAGTCACGCAAGACCCAACACAGCAGTCTGTCCGGTGGTACGAAACGACGAGTCGAATGACGAAGAATTCACAGAGGCGTGGTGGTGGAGCAAGCAAGAAGAAACATCATGATTCATGATAGTTAGTACATGGTGACTCTGGTGGTACTTCAATAATTCTAACTACTAGAATCTAATATAACCAGCAACCAGGACTCGCCGCTCCTCCCCGATCACCGATCACAGTCGTCGTCGTCGTGACGAGGAGGAGGAGGATGAGGAGAAAAGAAAGATTGCACTTCCGCGATTCAAAGTTTAAAGCGCTGATGACCACAAATAATTCACAATAATCTGTGGATGAAGTGTGACTTGCTACTATAAGTAATTAATGCTGGAAACTCTAGGAGAGAAACTCCGACGACTCGTTCTTCTTGAACATCCAAGAAACCAGTCTAGAGTCTGTTGGAAATCGGCATTCATTCACGTCCATTGGAAGCTCACAAAAATTTCGACATTGGCATTTCCTTTCCAACATCGATCCCCACAAGAAGAACAAGTACTACTATCTAACATGTTTTCTCAGCTATTGCTTCTTTTCTGTCTCTTTGCCGGACGAGTGGCTGCACATGGCCACATGTCGCGTCACTTGGTCATTGAGGATCTCTCCATGGTCGTCGTCATGGCTGATGCCTCCACAACACAAGGACCCTATGATGAGGATGAAGAGGACTATGTCTTCACCAGCGATATGACTGCAGCTGCCAAAGCAGGATCAGCTGGAGTTGATGAAGATAGAGACACCGTCTTGAATGGTGTTCCTTTCAATCTTACTCTTACCATCTACGATCTTGCCAACGCCACCGAATATGAAGATGTCGAGGTGTTTATTTGGCATTGTGACGCTACTGGTATCTACTCCGCTGTGGACTCAGAAGGTACGGAAGGGGAAATGTGGCTCCGTGCTTACCAAATTACTGGATCCGACGGCCAAGTGACCTTCCAAACCATCCTTCCTGGGTGGTACACGGATCCGAGTCATTCATTTCCATATTCGACTTCGATTCCAAGGAGCCGATTACTGGGCAGCTACGTCTCAGCTATTCGTGAATGATACTGCACGTGCTCTTTATGAAGACCTTGAACCATATGTCAACGATTCCATGGAGCAGACTAGCTTGGCTGTCGATACGCATTACCTGTCCCTCGACTCTGATGTTGCTGAAATGCTCGTCGTCAACATGCATGGTTCTGTCGAAACTGGATTCGCTGCTTCTTTTGAACTTGGACTTCTTCCGTCTGATGTGTGGGAAAGTACCGATGATAGTGTTGGCGGCGGTGATATGGGAGGTGGTGGTTCGCCCCCTGGAATGAACAACACCGATGGCTTCGGTCCAGGAGGAATGAACAATACCGATGGCTTCGGTCCAGGAGGAATGAACGGTACCGACGACTTTGGTCCTGGAGGAATGAACCACACCGACGGCGAGTTCCCACCAGGAATGGGCACTCCTCTACCTTCCTCCAATTACAGTTCCCTGGTGCCTAGCTCTGCGCCAACATCTCCTATCAATGCAACAGAGACTGCTGATGATAGTGGTGCTCCCATTCGTGTGTCCACACTTGCGGGTGTTGCACTTGCAGTCTTGGGCATGATGATCATGTAAGGAACTCGACTGCCTTTGTCTCAATGTTAATGTTATGTAAGGATTAAGGAGAGTCCCTTTTCGTCTCAAATTCAATAGAAACAATTCATTTCAACAAGTCTGCTCCATAGTATTTCCGGAATCTAGTCAGTGTCTATCATCAGAAAACTTGCAATACAGTCATATCCCTGGATACGGGTCGACCTTCCTTCCAGGCACCACTTGTTCTTGGTCCTATTCTCATTCAGCTGTCACAGTACGCTCTCCTCCTCTATCTATCAGCAACAAGGGAATGTGACATTCCGAAAAGCTCCCGGATGACACTGTAACGCGCATCAATACCGACGGTATGGACTTTGTTACAGGAACTTTCGTAGGCACTTCCCAACTTTTCGAGAACAAAGGACCAAGCGCACAAAGGAAAAGAGGCCGCCGAGTTGTGCTCCTTCCTAGATCGGTAGAAATTCTGCAATGACTGATGAACCAGAGACACATGATGTATTTTCTCTGGACCGCTGCCTTCCCTCAACTGATAGGCTGTCGTCAATTTGACGGTAAACAACCTCGGCCTGCTCTCCAATAGAAAACGAAACAATTGATCGTAGGTAAACGCATCCAAATGATACACCCGTAGTATGATGGACTCTACCAATGACGCTTCCAGCAATGCATCCAACAAACGATCCATGTCCAGACTTAGGTCCCTCACGTCCAATCGTATCGTCTGAAGGTTGGGAATATTGGGGAGATCCATGAGAAACAATGGTAGTACATCCGATTGGTTGTGCCGAAAGGTGAGGTCAGTGACAGGACAGAGAGGATCCGTGAGCCATTCCAACAAGGACAAAATAGATTTCATGTGACGTTCCGACTCGTCTGGAAGCGTCCATCGGAGTGTATGAAGCGACGGCAAGGTCATGACGGTTGAAACCAAAATGGATACTTCTGACACGGAAAAGTTCGCAAACCACAAATCCAATGCATGAATACGCGCAACCGTCTCCTTGGAAAAGACAGGATGGGATATTGTTTGGAACTTTTGTGTTTGGAGAGTAATCCCTCGCACACGAAGTGCCAAGGAAGGGTATTGGTTGTAGAGCACTTCCACATCTTGTGGATTCACCGCCCAACCTTGAAAATCCAGGCATTTCAATTGGTGAAACTTTGGTAAAGCGCCCAGAAAATCCTGATACAACATATTGTTACATGAATCTGTAATGACGGAGAGATATTGTACATTTTCTAGGACGGAAAATGCGCGTCTTCGTACGACGGGCAAAGTATCACCGTCCAATGTGGTGCAAGATTCTGGACTGGCAAGACAAGAGAGAAGTAGTACGGACCAAGATCTGTCCTTGATGCTCAACAATTCTTTCAACGCATCCTGAATAGTACCTGTCATCTCGAGAAGATCACAGAGACTGATCTGCAGAGCGTTGATGTCGGGTCGCTGTCGAACAACCTGCAATGCGGAAAGATACTCCTCTGACACCACGTTCTTCTTGGATTGTTTGAGGTCGCATTCAACGAGGTAGTGCTGATGCCTCCTGGGAGCAGGCCACGTCTGAACGTTCGATGGGCAGAGTACTTGGCGCGCATGAATGTGGATTCCTTTGTCTAGGAGCTCCATAACAATGACGAATGAAACGATGTTATTGTTGCAAGCATTACGAGTACTTGTTCCATCCTTCGTTCATCCTTTGTTTTATGAGATGTGCATGGCGAATGACGACGCACGACGCAAGGGCCTACAATGGCATAATTGACCACTTCGATTCCGTCTTGGCCCTCGATTCCTTTGACTGGACCCTCCTGACCAAGGACCGTTGAGTGAGAATAGCAAGCAAGGAACGCAAATAAAAGTCACACATGCACAAAACCTGGAACAAAAATGGATTACTAAATGCTGCTGCCATGTCCGGTACATCACTATCATACCAAATGAAAGCCCCAACGCTCCATTAGGATTTTCTGGAGAAACAAGGTCAAGCGATCGCAGTCGAATCTCACAATCGCAGCATTCCACTCCGGTTCAAAACCATGGTCAAGATTCTGGGAGGGGAGATTTTGTTTCGTAAGAGGACTGGACTCCCACTTTCAGATATCAAATCATGGCCATTGGTGAGGCGACGCCAGAAGTTTTATCTTGCCTGTAATAATTCGAACAATGCAAGAGTCTTGACTGCATTGGAAGAGGTCCAGGAGCGCAAGGATTGCGACAGGATATATCTACAACTCGTTCATTTGCTCGACGATAAGGTTTGGCTTGTGCTGGAAAGGTTATTCAAAACGAAAGACAGGAGCTGGGATGTTTTTCTGCATTTCTTGTTTCCTCTATCTATCAACAGAGCTCGACTTCAGAACGCTCTCTCAATCTTACAATCTGTCAAGTATTTACATTTTAGAGGGAATAGAGATACCACCCAACAACTTGCCGTCCTTCAAAGCCTACCTAAATTTGAAAATTTGGAGTGTTTGGATATTGAAAATTGGTCATTTGACCAGAATGCTCTACAAGACGTTTTGGATTGTCCATTCCTTCCTCCGTACACCATTTTTTGCCTCACACCAAGAATGCCACTCACAGAACCTGTGTTTGCCAAAGAAACAGTAGGATCCATCCACTCCATTAGTTTGTCCGTTCTTTCCTCTGAGGAACCGGAGTTAGCGGCATCATTGCTGCAGGCAGTGGCTCTGCTCCCAGTTTTGAATGAACTTGATGTGTCAATTCTAAACGTCAATTTGGACCTGCATGCGGAACCTCTATCAACATTGTGCTCATGGCTAGAAAGCCCCCAATGCCCGCTGACAAAACTGAGTATCCATTTTGCCGGCGTAGGCCAGCAGATTGCATTGCTTCTTGCAACTATTCCGAAGATACCGCGTCTCGAGGCACTGAAGTTGATGTGCAATCACACGCACTTGTACTTGAACGATTTCTTGCAGATCATCACAAATGCCCCAAGTCTGAGTATTTTCTATCTTTTTAGTGGTGTCGACTTGAACGACGAGTTGACTCAAAAGCTCCTGCAGTTTCAACTAGATTGCAGGCCCCGCATGTTGTCCATCCAACGTGATTCAGAAACCTCAGATCCTCTCTTCGACGTCTCTCGCATATATCAAGTCATTCAAAATTTTGAGAAGTCATCTGAGAAGGGATCCTTCCCTATGTCTGCTTGGCCTTGGTTTCTCGAGCTATTGGGTGACAGTATGTATGTCCAGTTCAGAGCCGTACGTACTGTAGGATTGGATTCAATCTTTCAGATGTTGAAACAGCTACTCTCAAGCTACACCTGCAATTGGGAATGGAAGCTGGTACTGTCCGTCCATCCGGTGCAGTTCACTGGTGGGAAGAAACGGCGGCAGATCTCTTGAAGTGCCGAAGAAGTTTCGTTTTCTAGGGAAGATTGTAGTGCTGTGATTCAGTCTGCAGCAGCTGCTGCGACTCACCATATAAAGATACGTACTTTAAGACCCTATTAGAAAGAACCTTTCAAGAAGTGCATGCATTGTAGTGAATGGTACTGATTGGTGAAAACATTATGTTGTTGCAAACTTTCTGTTGCTTTATTTTGTGATGAGGATGATGGCGTGGGTAAACTATGTCAGACTTGTTTGACCACCTCGACTTCATCAAACCTCTTGGCGGGAGCACCGTTGAAAACGATGAGTGTGATAAAACGAACACACAAAGAAATTGCATAACAAAACGGACTGAATAGTGGCTTTCATTGGAACAAAAATGGATTACTAAATGCTGCCATGTCCGGTACATCACTATCATACCAAATGAAAACCCCAACCACTCCATTAGTCTGTCTGGTATTTACTCTTTAGAACCGGAGGCAGTGACGACATTGCTGCAGGCAGTGGCTCTTCTTCCAGTTTTGAATGAACTTTCTGTGGTGTTGCCAGCAGAAAATGTTGGAGTGCATGCGGAACCTCTAGCAGGATTGTACACGTGGCTAGAAAGTCCCAGTTGCCATGTAACAAATTTGATTGTTTCTTTTTGCGAGGTGGAAGAGCAGATCTCATTGCTTCTTGCAACTATTACAAAGATGCCGCTTCTCAAGGCCCTAAAGTTGAGTTGTGAAGTCCTGCACTTGAACTTTGATGAGTTATTGCACGCCATCTCAAACGCTCCGGGTCTGAGTTGTATCTATCTTGGTTGTGAGATGGATGACTTACTGCCTCGGAAGTTGTTGAAGTTTCAAATTGATTGCAGGCCGCGAATGCTGTCTATCATTACACCCTCTAGGACTGGGCTATGTGATAAGGTCTCGCTTGTCTACCAAGAAATGGAAGACTTTCAGCAGTCCTTTGAAAAGGGATCCTTCCCCTTGTCTGCTTGGCCCTACTTTCTCGAGTTGTTGGGTGACAGCGTACATGTCCTGTCCAGAGCTGTAAATAAAGTTGGATTGGATTCAATCTTTTACGCGTTGAAACGGCTACTTTCAAACTATTCCTGGGAATGGAAGCTGGTAGTGTCGGCCGATCCCGTCGTGCAGTTCACCAGTCAGAAGATGAGGAAAAGGAAAAGGAGGTAATTTAATATGGATGCCTTTCCCTCAAGTGCTGCAGGGGTTTTCGATTTCTGAAATGCTGTGATTTAGGTGGGGCAACTAAGACTGATCATACGAAGTACGAAGGACTATAAAGTACTATAAAGATACTGTACTGTATTTAGTAGTAGAATGTTGCGAGAAGGACTTGCAATTTAGTGGAGGACGCTGATTGTGGGACATGGCTGGTATTTCGCAAATCGGAGGAGATGACGATGCAAAAGCCAAGGAGTCATTCAACAGTATCCCAACCCTGGGCATCCATGCACTACACATGGCGCCAACCACTATGGCGTATAGGATGTCTTCGTTTCCATCAAGTCAATAGTAGATGTGGCCTCTCTAATAGCTCTTGAATAACTGTGAAACATGCATCCACAGAAAATACGTCGACATCAGAATCACGGACACTTTCCAAGGTACGACTACCCAATATCTCGATGACATTGGACCACAACGACAACGGAAAGGAGGATGGGTGCTCCTCTTTGGATCTGTGGAAATTTCGCAGCGTTTGATGTAATATTGAAACACAATAGATCTTGTCAGTGCCTGCACCTTCCTTCAACTGATAGGCAGTGGTCCATTGTACAGAAAACAGCCGAGGCTTGTGCTCCAATTGAAACTTCAAAAGTTGGTAGCAAATCCGTTCGTTCACTTGAGAACCTTTTAGGATGATTGTCTCCAGTAATGGTGCCTCTAAAAGCACTGGAAACAGATAGTCTAGGTCACGATCTTGACCCACAGAAGCCAACAACCGAATCGTCTTGAGTTTGGGAATGTTTGGCAGAACAGGAAGAAACATCTCCAAATGAACGTCATTGTCATGCTCAAATGCGAGATCCACAACAGGACATTGAGATGTTCCAAGCCACTCCAAAAGAGAGATCAATGGCTCCATATACGCTTGATTCAACGAGGTAAGATTCAGACGCAATGTTGCCAAACAAGGCAAAGAGCTGAGACCCGCCACCAAACGGACCAGGTCATGACCATGACCCATAAAGTAGGCGAAACAAAGCTCCAACCTTTGGAGATGCGTCCGTACCTCTGCCGAAAACACGGGCTCCGAAAACTGTTTGGAACCTCTTTGGTGGAGACAGAGTCCATGGGTCAACGGAGCAAAGGGATACTTGTGGAAGAATTCATCCAAAGCGTCTGGATGCATCCTCCATCGACGTATATCCAATCCTTTCAATTGATGGAAGGAGGGCAAGTTGTCCAGAATATCATGGTCGGTTTCTATACTGGGATCTTGGACCAAGGAAAGATATTGGACGTTTTGGAGGATGGAGAGTGCGTGCTTGAGAGAAATAATCTTCTTGCTTTCTTGGTTTTCTGGATGGAGACAAAAGAGAACGATGGACCAGCGCCTATCTGTTGTTCTCAACACCTCCTCTAGAACACTCCGGATAGAATCATCGAATAGGTCTGTGAGTTGGATTTCAAGACAGTTGATGTCGGGTCTCTCTCTTTTGACAGTATGCAAAGCCGAAAGGTACGCTTTCACGGAAACAGGGACCGCCGTGTATCTTCGGTCACAGTCGAGCTGGTAGAACTGATGTTTCCTGGGAGCTGGCCAAGTGTCAACATTCGTTAGGCTCAATGTTCTTCGAGCATGAAGGTGAATTCTTCTATCGAGGAGTTCCATGGTACTCGTAGTGGAGCACCCATATACTCGCTCATCATGAACACAAACACACAACTATTTAGCAGATGAAGAATTGTCTACGAGTGAGAAGAATAGTGACTGGCGACTGGCGACTGGTGACTGGTGACTCGTGTGTGTCAAGAAGTGGACTACTTCGACCAAAGAAGGTTCTGAGGGAATTGACCGTTGACTAACACACAAAAACAATACAACATCAAGTTGTTGCATGATGGAATACGTTGACTCGGTCTTCTCTCCGCACTTCCAACATTCTTATAGAGTGCGGTTGAATGCGTCTTTCTCTTTATTTGATTCCTCATTCTAGATTCAACTTAACTGGAAGAACCAACCCTCGAATGTGCTTTTTGCGAGACATGATCAGGAACCGTCCACAATTTTTCCATCATGGTCCAGTTTCTAAGGGAGGACCTCTTGTTTCGTTCTACGAAAAGTGTTTACCCAGACGAGACATGGCCGTTACCGAAACGACTCTGTAAGCTTAAGTTGAAATGCCGTCAAAAAGATGTTGCAACATGTTTGCCTGCTTTTGGGAAGTTGGAAGGACGAAAGGATGTCGACTGTCTTTGGCTAGATTTTGAACATCTTCTTGACGGTAACATTCGACAATTGTTGGACAATTTGTTCCAAAAACGTGATAGGGCTTGGAAAATCAGAGTGTCTTTTCGATTTCCGTTTCAAGAGCACGTAGAAACTTCACGTCTCCGATCCGCCCTTGCCATTTTAAAGACTGCCAGATACGTTGACGTGTGGCCCACCGACACAAGTGGCCAGCACGATCCCCAACTGGATGTTCTTGGCAATTTACCGCACTTCGAAAATTTGAAGTGCTTGAATCTTGAAAGCTGGATTATCGACCAGAATGATGTCAAAACCGTTCTAGACAACCCTTCCATTCCGTCCACCAGCTTTTCCGTACCCTCGCCTAATCTGCCGCTGAGGGGCCCAATGTTTCCGAGCCATACAGCAAGATACATTGATTCCATTCGTTTGAAGCTTATTGAAGTTTCTTCAGAGACAGCTTCGCAGTGGGCGCGAAAGGTGATTGGTCTTCCAGCGTTGAAGAACCTAACTGTGGTCATGTGTCCTACTAGTAGCAGCGTCATGCACGAAGAAGCCCTATCAATAGTATTGTCGTGGCTGGAAAATCCTCAATGTCCCATTACTAGTCTCACATTTTTCTTCCTAAGAAACGAATATTTGCCGATGATTGTTGCAACTATTCCGAAGATTCCACTTCTGACGTGTTTGAGTGTTCATTGCTACGGGACCTGCGACTGGTGCTTGGACGATATCTTACCTGCTATCGCGAGTTCACCTACTGTAAACTGCATTTGCTTTGTGGATTTTCATTTTGGAAAAAATGAGGAGATTTCCGAAAGATTGCTGCGGTTCCAACTTGAGTGTACACCACGGAGGATGTTGATCGGCGTTGGGGACGAGCACCATGATGTCAATTTAATCTCTCTTACCTATCAAACAGTTGTGAAGACTTTGAGCGGACCACCGAAAAGGGACCCCTCCCAAAGTCTGCTTGGCCTTTTTATTTGAGTTTGCTAGGTGACCGTCTAATTGGCAAGTCCAGAATTGTGCGTGAAGTGGTTTTGGATTCTATACACAACGGGTTGCAACATTTGTTGCCGGGATATGCGTGTGACTGGGAATTGAAATTTGTGTTTGTGGTACGACCACCGGTTGAAAGGACAAACGTTTCGGAGTTTGTAAGGACATGGAAGAAAAGCCAGAAGAATGGAATGGGATATAGACAGCTCATCAGCCATCCGATTCTTCCAAAAGTGGCACACTATGAAGGGATCAATGGTTGATATACACTCAACCATTCGAGCCCACGGTATGTCTCGAGAACTGGCATGAGATGTCTATTGATTACAAGAGTTGTCTAATAATGCCTGTTGACTTTGCTAGTGTACTTCGGAAAGACTGTACTCCGAATATCATGGTAGTAGTCTCCTTGCTATCAATGTAGTATACATTGCTCAGCAAACAGACGAGGCCCGTGGACCTTCAGTTGAGTGCAAAAGATAGCAAGACCAAAGAAACACAAAACAGTAACATAAAAAATCACTATCATCGCTTTAATAAGATATGTGGCCTTTCCAATAGTTCTTGAAGGACCTGGAACCGTGCGTCCAGACCAACCGCATGAATGTCCGGACTAGGACAATCAAAGGCACTGCCGAGTTTCTCGAGCACAATAGACCAAGCCGACATAGGGAACGATGCGTGGTCTTTAGAGTTTCGAAAGTTTCGTAGCGTTTGGTAGACTAGCGAGACATGATGGATTTTGGGGGGACCGGTGCCTTCATTCATGTTGCGCCCATAATCCAATTGCACGGCAAACAATCGGGGCCTGTTGTCCAATTGAAAGGACAGGATTTGGTTGCACGTTTCTTCCTTCAATTGGGATACGTTTAGAACGATGGTCTCGAGCAATGGCGTTTCCAAAAAAATAGGAAATAAAAGTTTCAGGTCATACTCCCGTCCCCAATACCTCAATCGAATTGTCTTGAGCTTTGGTATCCTAGGAAGAATAGTAAGAAACATCTGATAATGATCCAATACACAGTGTTCAAATGAGAGATCCTTCACTGGACACTGGGAACTACTCAGCCATTTCAAAAGAGATAACAACGGCTCCAAGTCGCGACACGAAAGCCTTGAGAACGTGGACACACAAATTGTTTCCAATGAGGACAAAGATGTCAGACCCGCCACCAACCCTGAGAGCTCAGATGTCGAGTAACAGTAATAATTAAGGCAAAGGGCACGAAGGGGCTCCTCAAGGATGGGGAACTCTTGCGTAAGAATGTTGTAAGGACACATTCCGGAGACAAGAGGTGCAAAGGCATAGTTGTCGAAAATCTCCAGCATGTCGTTGAGTGGCTTCCTCCAACGCCGAAGATCCAGCCGTTTCAACTGGGAGAAAGATGGCAAACTGTCCAGGATATCACGGTTCATATCGCAAAAATTGTAATGAAAGAGAGAGAGGTAGTGTACATTTTGGAGAACGGAGAGGGCACGTTCCAACTCCGGTCGATCGATCGAGATTTGATCCGGAAGATAAACGCGGACCGACCAAGACCTGTCCTTGCTGTTCAAGAGGGAATCCAAGGCTCTCCTGATAGTCTCATGAAGCAGTTCTTCTATTCGAACCCCGACACTGTTTATATCGGGTCGCTGTCGTGCAACCTCCAATGCAGAGATATACGTTGATAGGGGCATTTGTCGTCCCCGACAGGTGGAGTCAATCGCGTAGAATTGGTGTTTCCTGGGAGCTGGCCAATATGCAACATCTCTCATTTTGAGCCGTTTCCGAGGATGAATGTGGATTCTACCATCGAACAAATCCATCACGAAGGCTCTAGGACTTTATGGATATGCTGTGTTTTAACTGTAAGGTGTTGCAAGCGTGGATTCCAACAAACACGAAGTCTATGATTGATCCATGATGATATATTCTCTTCTGTCTGCTGTCGAAGTCACATGCATCGTGCATCGTGCAGTCTGGGTCAGGAAGTCGGCTTAGTCGATGTTCAATCGTGCAATCGACCCATTTTCGAGAACGAAAGACAAGTAAGAACTACCTAGCTGGGGTTGAAAAACGAAATTGTCGGAGAGTCTGGCACAAAGATGAGGTGTAATGGATTGCTTCCCAATTC
This sequence comes from Nitzschia putrida, assembly GCA_016586335.1. NCBI lineage: Eukaryota > Bacillariophyta > Bacillariophyceae > Bacillariales > Bacillariaceae > Nitzschia > Nitzschia putrida. Next base: position 124,579 of record BLYE01000051.1, on the reverse strand, counting down.
CTCTATGGGGCAGGTGTCATGACATGGCAACACAGGCGGGACCTTCTGTTAATTTTGTCAACGTAGAGTATGTTTAGACAGAAAACTTTTTTGTACAAGCTTGGTTTCCAAGAGAACAGGAAATATAGCCTCAAGGTACTTGGTAACCTTCTTGAACCCCAGCAAAGCGTCTGAGGCTTGGGAATTGGGAGGAACTGCAAAAGTTTGGGCAGATACTGGTCTACCTAGAATGGAAATTCGTCCTCAAAGCGAGGTCCGGCACTATAGACAGGCAGACCGAATCATTAACAAGTGAGGCATTTCCAATAGGACTTGAATGACCTGGAACCGTGCGTCCACACCAACCGCGTGAATGTCGGGACTAGGACAATCAAAGGCACTACCTAGTTTCTCGAGCACAATAGACCAAGCCAACAAAGGGAATGATGCGTGGTCTTTGGAGTTTCGAAAGTTTCGCAGCGTTTGGTAGACTAGCGAGACATGGTGTACTTTTTGGAGACCCAAGCCTTCCTGGTTCACGAACACGAAACGCCCACGTTGCAATTGAACGGCAAACAATCGGGGTCTGTTGTCCAATTGAAAAGAAAGGATTTGGTTGCAGGCCTCGAGCAGTGATGCTTCCAAAAGAATAGGAAATAATTGTTTCAGGTCATACTCCCGTCCCCAATACCTCAATCGAATCGTCTTGAGTTTTGGTATCCTGGGAAGAATGGAGAGAAACATTAGGTATTGACCCGCTGATCCTTGCTCAAATGTGAGATCCTTCACTGGGCATTGGTCACTACTCAGCCATTTCAAAAGAGATCTCAACGGCTCCGAGTAGGAATCATGTACTCCGACAAGATTGACACGAAGTGTTTCCAGGGAGGACAATGCTCTCAAACCCGACACCAACACCGAGACGTCAGGCACTGTATAACGACCGAAACAAAGGTCAAGCGTTTGAATAAGCGGAGCTACTTCCCCTGAAAACACGGGCTCGACGATGGAGAACTCTTCCGAACGATTGTTATAGAGGCCGAGTCCATGGACAAGATGCGCAAAGGGATACTTGGCGAAAAACTCCGCCAACTCGCTCGGGTGTATTCTCCAGATTCGAAGATCCAGCCGTTTCAATTGGGAGAAAGATGGCAAACTATCCAGGATAGTCCGGTTTATATCGCCACGCTTCTTTTGCAAAAGAGAGAGATATTGCACATTCTGAAGAACGGATAGTGCACGTTCCAACTCTGGTGGGTCTAATGAAACATAACCAGAAACGTGCAAACAAACCGTCCAAGCCCTGTCTGTCCTGTTCAAGTGGTCATGCAAGGCTTCCCTGGTGGTCTCATCAATCAAATCATGCACTTGAATTGTGAGACAGTTGATGTCAGATCGCTTTCGAACAACTTTCAATGCAGAAAGACACTTGTGCGATGATTAGTGGGATACGCGGTGCCTCTTGAAGTCGAGCTCGTAGAATTGGTACTTGTTGGGAGCTGGCCACTGGGCCACTTCTGCCACATCAAGTTCCTTTCGAGCATGAATGTGGATTCTATTACCGAACAGTTCAATCATGAAGTTTCTACTGTATGCTGGATTTATGATGTTGAGTCATGCTTCCCATTGAAGGATGTTGTTGGTGTTGTTGTTGTTGTTGTGTGTTGCGATGATGATCCGATGGCCGATGTCCGATGTCCGATTTTATTTACCTCTCAGACAAGACGACCGTTGAAAAGGGGTCGGTGGAGTCGTTTGCACAGCACTCCTACTAGTCGAATATATACAAAGAAGGTTCACTTTTTCGAATTTTCGTCACTTCTTGCCACTACTCGCCATGAACGACCCTATTGGCATAGGAATCACCAAGGAGCAAGTGTTGTATCTACACCAACCAGTTGGACATCGCATCAACAAGCATCACAAGAGAGAAGGTTCAACTTTTTCAAAGCTATTGCCCACCATGCCGACAAGGGATATGAAGGTGAATTCTTCTATCGAGGAGTTCCATGGTACTCGCAGTGGAGTAGGCAACACACAACCTCCCATATACGAGTACTCGCTCATCGTGATAACACAACAATAACACAACAATGGAAGCAGGTCAAGAGTCAAGGTCTACGTATTGGCTAGTGACTGGAGACTGGAGACTGGTGACTCGTGTGTGTCAAGAAGTGGACTACTTCGACCAAAGAACGTTGATCGTTGACCAACACACAAACCCAACATCGCGTTGTGGCGCGTTGTTGCATGGTGGGATACGTTGACTCCGTCTCTCAACACTTCCAACATTATAGTGAACCAACGTTCGAATGCGGATTTGCGAGACATGATGAGAACTTGCACTGGCTCAGGACCCTTCCATAAATTGCCATCATGGTCAAGTTTCTAGCGGACAAGATCTTGTTTCATTCTACGGAAAGAGTTTGCCCAGATGAGGCATGGCCGTTGCCGCAGAGACTCTGTAAGATTGAGTTGAACTGCTACGCCAAAGATGTTGCAACATGTTTGCCTGCTCTTGAGAAGTTGGAAGGACGGAGTGATGTCAACTGTCTTTGCCTGGATTTTGAACATCTTCTTGACGGTAACATTCGACAAGTGTTGGACGATTTGTTCCAAAAACGTGACAGGGCCTGGAAAATAGAAGTGATATTTCAATTTCCAATTCCGGAGCACGTAGAAATTTCATGTCTCCGATCTGCCCTTGCCATCCTTAGGTTTGCCACGTATTTGGACGTGACATCCTCTGGCAGAAGTGACCAACAGGATCGCCAACTCGATGTTCTTGGCAATTTACCGCACTTCGAAAACTTGAAGTGTTTAAATCTTGAATACTGGGGATTCGATCAGAATGATGTCGTAGCCGTTGTATACAACTCTTCCTTTCCGTGCACCAACTTTCCCGTGCACTCGCACAACCTGCCGCTGAGGGGCCCAATGTTTCCGAGCCATACAGCAAGATACATACATTCCATTTGTTTGGACCTTGTTAATGTTCCTTCCGAGACGGCATCGCAGTTGTCGCGAATGGTGATCAGTCTTCCAGCGTTGAAAAACCTAACTGTGGGGATGCCCCTTAGCATTATTAGGGAGGATTATGAAGAAGCCCTATCAATGTTATTCTCGTGGCTGGAAAATTCACAATGTCCCATTGCTAGTCTCACATTTGACTATCTAAGACGAGAACATTTGCCCTTGATTATTGCAACTATTCCGAAGATGCCACTTCTGACGTGTTTGAGGGTCATGGCTTTTCAGGTCTTTGACTCACACTTGGACGAAATTTTGCTTGCCATCGCAAGTTCTCCTGTTGTCAATTGTATTTGCTTTGAATATTGTTTCCAAAATTGCGAGGAGGCCTACCAGAGGTTGTTGCAGTTCCAACTTGAGTGCAGACCACGCAGGATGTCGATCGACGTTGAGGACAAGCACCATGTTGTTACTTCGATCTCTCGTACATATCAAGCAGTTGAAGACTTTGAGCGGACCACCGAAAAGGGACCCCTCCCGATTTATGCTTGGCCGTTTTATTTGGGATTGCTAAGTGACAGTCTAAATGAAAAGTCCAGAACTGTACGCGAAGTGGTTTTGGAGTCAACATACAACGGCTTGCAACATTTACTGCCAAGTTATACGTGTGGTTGGGAAGTGAAGTTAGCGTTTGTGGTTCAACTACCAGTTGAAACGTCAAATAATGTTTCGGAGTTCGGTAGGGCACGGAAGAAAAGCCGGAAGAATGGGATATAGACTGCTCATCAGCCATCCGATTCTTCCAAGAGTGACTCACTATATGGGGATCAATGGTTGATATACATTCTACCATTTGAGTCCACGTTATGGCTTGATTGAGAACCGCCATGAGATGTCCATTGATACCATGAGCTGTCTATCTAATGATGCCTGTTGACTGTGCTTGCGTACTTCAAAAAGGATGTACTCCGAATATCATGGTAGTAGTCTCCTTACTATCATTAAAAATAAATATACATTGCTCGGCAAACAGACGAGGCTCCATCAGTTGAATGACATACAATTGAGTAGATCGACCACCCCGACAGAGGAAGTTCACCAAATCGCTGGACACACACAAGAGGAATCTCAAGACACTCATTCTCATCGTTCCATTAACTTATGTGGCCTTTCCAATAGTTCTTGAATGACCTGGAGCCGTGCGTCCAGACCAACCGCATGAATGTCGGGACTAGGACAATCGAAGGCACTGCCGAGTTTCTCGAGCACAATAGACCAAGCCGACATAGGGAACGATGCGTGGTCTTTGGAGTTTCGAAAGTTTCGTAGCGTTTGGTAGACTAGCGAGACATGGCGGATTTTTTGGAGACCCAAGATTTCCTCGTTCACGAGACGCCCACATTGCAATTCCACGGCAAACAATCGGGGCCTGTTGTCCAATTGAAAAGAAAGGATTTGGTTGCACGTTTTTTCTTCCAATTCGCAAACTAATAGAACGATGGTCTCGAGCAGTGGCGTTTCCAATAGAATAGGAAACAAATGTTTCAGATCATGTGCTCTTTTCCAATAATAATCCAATTGAATCGTCTTGAGTTTTGGTATCCTGGGAAGAATAGCGAGAAGCATTAGGTGGTGACCCGACCCTAATGCCTCAAATGTGAGATCCTTCACTGGACATTGGTCACTACTCAGCCAATTCAAAAGAGATCTCAACGACTCTGGGTCTTCATCATATACTCCGGTTAGATCGACACGAAGCGTTTCCAGGGAGGACAGTGTTCTCAGACCTGCCACCAAAACCGAGATGTGTGACAACGTCAAACGAAAGCCAAGCGTACGAATGAGCGGTGCTACTTCTCCTGAAAACACAGGCTCAGTGATCGAATCAAAGTTGTAGAGGCAGAGTCCATGGACAAGAGGCGCAAAGGGATAGTTGGCGAAAAACTCGGCCATTTCCGTCAGATATATTCTCCAATTATGAAGTTCCAGCCGTTTCAATTGAGAGAACGACGGCAAACTATCCAGGATAGTACGGTTTATGTCGCGACTACGTTGTGTGAGAGAGAGATATTGCACATTCTCAAGAAAGGCGAGAGCGCGTTTCAACTCTGGTGGGTCGAACGCTTTATAACGCATAACGTCCAAACAGACTGACCAAGACCTGTCCGTCCTTTTCAAGAGGTCATGAAAGGCTTCCCTGGTGGTCTCATCGATCAAATCATGCAATTGAATTGCGAGACAATTGATGTCAGGTCGATGTCGAACAACTTCGAATGCAGAAAGGCATTGGGACACTAATTTGGATAAGTGAAACCAATGATACCCCTCGAAGGCGAGCTTATAGAATTGGTACTTTTTAGGAGCTGGCCACTGGGCCACTTCTGCGACAACAAGTGTCTTTCGAGCATGAATGTGGATTCTATTATCAAATAGTTCTTTCATGAAGGTTCAACTTTTTACTGTATGGATGTGCTGGTTTTATGATGTTGTGTCATGCTCCTTCGTCGATCATCAGCGGGTCTGGTGTGATCGATGATGATGCGAAGATCTTTGCACGGGGTCGGTTGAGTCGTTTGCACAACACTCTGCTTGTGTCAAATAAAACAATAATCCATCAAGACAAGGCTCACAACAATTTTCGTCTCTTCGATACTACTTGCCACTCGCCATGAATGACCCTATTGGCATGAGAATCACCAAGGAGCAAGTGTTGAAGCGCATTGAATTGTGCATCCACACCAACCAATTGGACATCATGCCAACAAGCATCACAAGAGAGATCGTTCAACTTTTTCAAAGCAATTGCCCATGCCACCAAAGGAAACGATGAGTGTCCTCTGGAATTCTTCAAGCGTATCAATACTTGATGTATCATCGAGACGTAGTGGACCTTGACGGCACCAACCCCTTCCAACAGCGAGTAGCGGTCATTCATCAGTTGAAAGGAAAATAGCCGTGGTCTGTGTTCTAGTTGAAATGCAAAGATTTTTTCGAACAGTTGTTCTGAAGTATAGAAGTATTCTCTCTCCAAGGTAATCGATTCCACATGTCGTGTCTTCAACAATACCTCCAAGAAAGTGTCAATATCAAGGCATGTCTCTACTTTCACCCATACACTCCTGAGTAAGGGGATTTGAGGGAGAAGATCATTCAGCCATGGTAGTTTCTGATATCTACCATCCAAATGGATGTCTGTCACAGGACACTCTGGACTCGTCAACCAGTTCAAAATGTTGGTAGCGTACTTCTTTTCCTCGGACAATTCCACACGAAGTCTTTGCAAAGAATGCAGCATGGTGACAGCTCTCGAGATCTTTGCATCATTGTAATGCAGGTTTGCGTGCACAGAAAGCAGGCGGTTCCCGGCATTACTGGAAACCTCTGTATCACAACGCCAAGAAGCCTCCAAGAGTATTCCATGCAACTGTGATGCGAATGGATACGAGACCAAACGATCCAAATCTTGCGTGTTAAATGACCGAGCATCCACATCGAGACACTGCAACCGTTGGAATGGCGGTAAACAGTCCAGGAGTGGAAACAACTCATCATTGTGGTATCGCATATCCGGTAGTTTGAGGAAATGGACATTTCGAAGAATGGATAGCGCACGCTTGAGTTCATCTGCCGGGAAAGGGTATCCATCGTAATACAAAAGGACGGACCAAAGTCTGTCATGGGTATGATTGTTATTGTTCAAGAGCTCGTCCAGTTTGACTCTCACATTTTCGTCACGTATATACTCATTCAAACGGATGAGTATGTAGTTAATATCCGTACGATATTGTGCAGCTTCCAGAGCACGAAGGTACGTGGTCTTGGCGTCGTCGCTTTCCCAAAAGGCAAAGACACCGAGGTAATAGTATTGATGCTTCTTCTGTTGTGGCCATGAATCAGGGTCGATGTCATGGAGATGTTGACGGCGGTGAATGAGGATTGTATCATTGGGATCGTAGTGGTACAACGATTCCATGATGATTGTTTTCGAGATGCAAGCAATGTGTCTTTACGGTGTACTGTAGTGGTGGTCTGACTTGTAGGCCAACGTTTGAGCAAAGAGCCGGTGTGGGAGTGACCGTTGTGCACGTCCAACTTGACACAGTCGGTTGCGCATTATGAGTTTTGAGGTGAAGGCGTGCAACGTTACAGCACACACAAGCATGGTATGTGTCCGCTGAGTCGTCCTACTATGCAAGGATGTACGGTAGTAGGAGTGGTGGATGCCTGCCGCCGTGATCGCCTCTGATTGTCATGATCATGTACCGGTAGTACTCGTACGAGAACAATACTCATAGTCACTCTGCCAATGTGTATCCCCTAAAAATGAAATCCTTTTCGGTCACCACAACAGTCGCCTCAATCAGAGCCCTCGGTTCACTCGACTCCTTTCCTCCTCCCAAGGTAGCAAAGAAAGTGTTGAAAGCACACGGAATTGTGCATTTACATCACAAGATGGATGTCACATGTACAATGTTACGAGTAATGCCTCTTTATGATACGCATACAGTAGTGGTGAAAAGACATAACTCATCTTTGTTGGGAAGCATGCCGTCCAATCCGGTGGCATGTTGTTCCATCCCCTTGAGTCATTTTAGTCCAATGGACATCTTCGACCTAACAACACTCGGATCAGTCGACTCTGGGTGAAAGGACAGCCGAACGAAACGACGAAAACAAAAAAGCAGCATGGCAACTTCGGCCAAACCACTGTGTACGATACTAGTAGAGGAAGAACAAAGAAAAAGCTATGAAATATGTTTGACTTGTGGAATCCAAGCATGATGGCTTGTTAGCCTACGTCGAGTTGTCTTGGAACATTGCCATGCAAGTCAAATTAAGCAACAGCAGTTCATCCATGCAGTGCCATGGGATCCACCCATCGCCATGTTTCACCAAGTAGCTCTTGGAGGACTTGGAAACTGGCGTCACAACTAACCGCATGGACATTGCGATCGGCAGGGCAATCATCATCATCATCATCATCATCATCATCATCATAATTATTATTATATGCACTTGCCAACTTGTCCAACACCCTGGACCAGACCGCCAAAGGAAGGCACTGATCGTTCGTTCCATCAGAATCTTCTTGTTTCACAACACAACAACGTTGGAATCTCTGATAGGTTTGAAAGACAAAGGAAACATGATTGATCTTTTCGGCTTCCACATAGTATTCAGGATGATCATCACAAGAATATTTTTGGTAGGGCTCACAATGATGCATTTGGACGGAAATCATTCGAGGTCGACTACTAACCTGATGTTGCAAAATCTTTTGACAGTCTTGGACTTGAATCGCATTTTGGCTCATCAAGACAAACGAATCCACTGCTGGAGTTTGGGAAAAGGCTTGCAAGAGCGCATCCATATAAGAGATTCGGCGATCCTGATAAATATACAGACAAACTGTTACCTTGCATTTGGCATCTTGTGGCAGCAGCTCCAAAATCCTTTGCCATGAAACTGGCCGGTACAGATCCAACATGAGATTTTGGATGGGACATAGAGGGCTTGCTAGCCACTCACAGAGACATGCCCATTCGGACTCATGTTGGAGTTCTCCATAATCTTGATCAAAACTCACCGAAAGGGTTTGCAACGACGGAAGTGCCATCAGAAAGTGTCTGTATACGGTATAACATTCGCATACTATTCGAACGGAACAGACCCGTTGTTGGACGGTTGGACTCAGAACGAAGGACTGATGGAATGGATGTAATTTCTCGAAATACGAGTACATACGAAAACAAAAGTTCCATTTCGAAGCACCAGGATACTGGGACAGGGCTTCCAAGTGATCCAAGTCAAGCGTAGGAATGTTCAAGTGCCTCAACTCTTGCAAATGCACCAACAAGTCTTGAAAGACCTCCATTGCCAACAGCCGATAGGCGCATTCCGTCAGTACAAGGAATGACACTTTGCGAAACACTCGAAACATTGGTGCCACTTTCTGGAAGCCTTTGGGATACACCTTTTCACAATCCAACTCAATGGTCCAAGTTCTATCCTTTCTATCCAGCAACTCACCCAATCTCGGAAACCACCCTTCAAACTCATGCATCCTGGCCACTTTGAATTTGATGGTGTTAATGTCGCGTCTTTGGGATAGAACATCCAATACTTTCGAGACACGGGCGTCGTCGGACGTCGAATTGAAAAGCGTCAAGTCTAACATGCAATGTTGATGTTTCTTGGGAGGTGGCAACACATCCGCAGTTCCCTTGACCAAGTCATAATCCGTAAAGGATCGCTGGTGACAAATTTGGATGGTTTTGTCGGGATAAAAGTTATACTCGATCATGGTTCGGCGGGGCAGAAGTTGTCGCTGTGGACAATGCAGGTAGACAAAGGAAGGGAAGAAGTACAAGCTATAAAATGGAGTGCTTGCACAAACAACTGCCGCAGTTGCAGCAATGGAAAGAGAGCGAGATGTCACCACTCGAGACCCGTCGGGTCTCGGTTGGTCGAACAGATCTGCTTGCAGCTCCCAGCCATGCGGGACTTCACAAAAGGAGGGGAGGTTGCATTGCAGATCATAGCTTTGCCCTTTTCTGTATGTCCTACATTCCTAACTCAAACAGTCGAAGGCTACATTGTTGTTTCTGAATCTACAGCCTACGAATCTATCACATCGAACCTAGAGCGGGGATGCCATTGGAAAGCCCATGACAATCTACCAGATCCAAGCACTCTTCTCGACTTGTGTCTTCCATGCCCCCTCGTTCCAAGTATTCCACCGGGGTCCAACCATGACGAGTACTTTTCCGGTCCAACGACTCGGGAACCGTCTCCAATAATAGTTCCATCACTTGACATGCCACACTCTTGTCTCGTGTATTGGTTCGAGAATCATTCATTCCCAACAACACAGCTACCAACTCGAGAGGGGGCTCCAAGGGATCTGCGACACATCCACATGCCACCCAATGAATGGGCAGCATGCCCATGACCTCACTTTGAGCGCCCATGGGATATACCTTTGTCAACACTTGAACAATTTCTGGCGATGCTTGATACAAACAAGCAATATGAAGAGGTAGCATACATGCTGATTCGCTCACTGATACCATCAAGGCTTCTTGCACGGCGTCCAACGACAACATAGGTGGTTCTTCTATCCACCAGGAAGTTTCATCGAATGAAGGTTCGTCTTCGGCAGTACTGGTTGTTTCTTTGGTTTCAATCAGTGGAGGCAGAACCAATCGTTCGACTTGTCCCATATCTGTCAATTGGACAAGATTGTTGTCACCATTGTTTGTAGCGCTGCCGCTGGAGGATGATGTTGTCGATGCATGGTCATCGTCATCGTTTTGTTCTACCTCCTCCCATTCTTCTTTGTTCGAGAAGCAGACACTACCTGGATCTTGTGACCCACATACCGAAGGGAGAACAGAGGGACACTTCCATGCCTTGTGTTTGGATGCAAAATCCAAGTCAATCTCTACATGTTGTCTGCGACGACGACGTTGGCCTAGGCGTTGTGTGGTCCACTTTGGTTTCCATCTCTTGTGGTGACGGCGCTGTCGTTTATGATGTCGCTCGCATTGTATCCCTTGCACTGGCGTCGAAATGGTGCCATTCGTCAAGAGAACCTGAATGACCATGGTGGGTGGTTGCAAGGCACATGCCAAATGAATCGGTAGGACTTTCCAACGTTGTCCGTACAAATGAACGAAACATGGTTGAGTGATTTCCTTCGGAAACAAGGCAACTCGAATAAGGACGCGTTGCCAATCCTGGAGCAGAACCAATTGAGCCAAAACGGTTAGAGAAGTTCTTCGTGGATGGCGGCGAAGACGAAGGATGCTTTTGGGAAGGGAGGAAGCAGCATCGATGATACAGGGACGAGGGGCAGTTCCATGTTTGTCAAAGGGGCGATTGGGGATACTGTGGGGATGCATCATAGGATGAGAATGATTGATTCCCATGGCGACGGAGGAGACTGGCAAGCGTTCAAGGCAACTATTGGGAAGCTCTAGTATGGTTTATGAGACAAACTGCGGCTGAAGCTACGAGTGTTAGTAGTTGGGTGATGGTTGGAGTGTGTCACATCATTCCCTTGGGTGGTTACCGTTTGGTTCTAGAAGCAAAGAAACAGCATCAAACTCCTCAACGAAAGAAAATTCCATAACCAGTGGAAAGATGCTACGATGGAAAACATAGCATGTTGCTGACATGGGCAAAGAAACTCGATATACCTCACTTTTTCTAATCTACCGTTCCACCAGTGTCATTATGATGAAGGTTATTTGAACTATTGTTAGCAATTTCGTTCTTGGATACGTTAGGTATCTTTGGATGCATTTGCTCGGGAAAGCGTCGCGGAACTTTCACTGCTGGAAGAGCCGATGATGGTAATGATGGATGATGGCACCTCTTCTCAAGCTAGACTAAGTATTGCCCTCGCATTCGAGGTCGGCTTCTCGCATTTGCTCAAGGTAATAGAGTCATACTAGTCAGGACATTCTGTTCAAAACGTCAGGCTATTACGAAGGAACGGAGAAAGTACGTACGCACTGCCGGAATGCGGAACCATCCTCCACCTCACATTCTTGGGCAGGTTTGGAAAGTTGTGCAAGTGGACATACGCTATCACGAAAATGCACAGATTCCGGACGACCGAGGGACATCGGTGCGTAAAGGAGTGGAACTTTCTGAGCCAAACAATTCCGACGACCGACCAAGTCAATTTTGGCTACTCCCATCATTTTTTATTTCTCGGTTGCACCTCGTCGTCGTCGTGACCCCAAGACCCAGCCAAACCCAAAAAATACACAGAAACACCATGCAAAAGAACAACAACACCGTTCTTGCTACCGCTGATGCTGGAGTGATCCCTTTGCCCACTCGCATGGTTTTGTCGGCTATTTCTGGAATGGGTGCTGCCACTGTTTGCCACCCTCTCGATGTCATCCGTGTCCAAATGCAAAGCTACTCCTACAAGAGCACTGCTGACGCTGCCATTTCTATTTACCGATCTTCCGGCCTTGTCAACGGATTGTACGCCGGAATTTCTGCTGCCTACCTACGACAATGGTTGTACGGAAGTTGCCGCATGGGAATTTATTCCTATTTGCTAGAGCAAGCCAAGAACAAGCAAGGAGAGAACATTTCCTTCGCTACCAAGTTGGGTATGGGATGCATCAGTGGAGGAATTGGTTCCTTCGTGGGAACTCCTTCCGAAGTCGCTTTGGTGCGAATGGGAGCTGACTCCAAGTTGCCCCCTGCTGAGCGCAGAAATTACACCAGTGTCGTCAACTGCCTCACTCGTATTGCCAAGGAGGAGGGTGTTACCAAGCTTTGGCGTGGAGCCACCCCTACGGTTCTCCGAGCCACTCTTTTGAGCAGTGCTTCTCTTGGTGTTACTTCTCAAGCCAAGATCTACCTTATTGGCACCGGATATTTCGGCCCCAAGGGAGAATGGATGGGAGGTCTCCCCATGATGTTCTGCGCCACCCTTGTCAGTAGTTTCTGCGCCAACGTTGTGGCCAACCCCTTTGATGTTATCAAGACCCGAATGCAGAACAATCCTCTTGGCCCTGACGGAAAACCCATGTACCAAAACATGGCTGATTGCATTGCCAAGTCCATCCGCAACGAAGGACCCATGGTTTTGTACAAGGGTTTCACCCCTGCTTTTGTCAAGTTGGCCCCTTACTCTATTATCAGTTTGACCTTGCTCGACAAGCTAACCATTATTGTCACTGGAAAGGAGGCTCTGTAAGTTTTTTGGCTAATGATGGCTCCGCAACAACATGATGAATGACGACAATGATTGCATGAAGGAATACCACCACCTGTACTGGTAGTCAACTGTTTAAAGAATTCTTTTGATATTTGTTTCAACTTCATCGACAATCGACACGTGAATACTGGATACTCTTTTTTCCATCCAGGTGTTGTATAAAAAGTTCGTATTCGTCTCCATCACCTCCCCAAGACGTGTCAATTTGACACCTCGCAACGTTCAGATTTATCCAGAATTCCAAAAAAACGTTTCAGAGGAACAATTTCGTGTAGCATCGAAACAGAAACTCTCATTGAACTTCTCTTCAACGTTGCACCTCAATTGCAAGATAGAGATTTTTCTACGACATCCACCGTCGTCCATGGCCGGATTTACGAAAAATGAGACCGGCGAAAGTTCAGAAGGCGATCTTTTGAACGCACATCATGGTCGTGATGGATCCTTTCGTTGGAAGAGGGGATTTTTATGAATCACAGAGATTCGTAGGGAACCCCAAAAAGTTGGCCCCAAAAAGGAAAGTAGAAGGTTTTCATCATGACATCGATCATGACACTTGATTTGTGATGTGGTGCACATGAGTTCACAAGGAGGGCAGTTGCCGGAAAATATCATGGTAAAAAGATGCGCTATTCGGGAAAGGTCCATTGTTTAAAGGTTCGTGCGGAGAGATGTTCCGAGTTCGCCGACACGAAGATTTATATTCTTTGTTAGTGGTTGTGTTGCATTTGGAGATGGTGAGAGTTCGAATTCGTTACCTTTTGAACGATAGGGATTGACACCACCAATCCCTCTGATTTGTGGAAACGACGAAAGTTTAGTAACGGTGCGATGGAAAATCACGGGAACGCGAAGTCCTGATGTATGCTTGATAGTCTTGCGATTCCTTTGTGAGATCAAATTCAATACCATACATTAAGTAGGTTGACGAACGTGAACAATAGTGTGTCCGAGGGCCACATGCCATATAAGAATTCCGTTGCACTTTTCACAACCTATCAGGACTTGTTGTAGTAATTTCGTGGCGGTCGGAAGTGCAGGAATCGCCTACAAATGCTTATTGGGATAAATGGCCTTATGCCCTAGTAGGTGGGCGATCCCCGTTTTTCCAAAATGTTTAGCGATTTTCAAGGATTCAACGCGAACGGCACGCTTGAACCGAACTTCAAGGGCACATTTTATCACTTGTACCTTGACATTTTCCAACGTCTCCCATTTCGGCGTTCTCGTTGCAGAAAAATTGGACCGGGCCTGCACAGAGCTCTGCCGCACATCGGAAATCGGAGATTACAAAAAATACGTTGACCCATTCTCTTTGTATTGTTGTGGCCACACCCTACGACTATCATTCTAACCATGATGCCCCCACGAAGTAGTTTCTCAAGTCGTTCTAGTGTATACCTCGAGCGACACGCCGACCCCGCTGCCGGGATGATCAAAGAGTCGACACCTGAAAAGCATGTATCGTTCATCCACCACGTGACGGTGCGCCGCCACATTCACCTGAACGAAATGACGCCTGAGGAAGTTGACCAAGCTTACTACAATGACTCCGAACTTTCCACCATGCGAGCTGAGTGTGTGAAGATCATTAAGCTTCTCAACTCTGGCCTCGAGAAAGGAAAGGTAAAGGAGGAGAACAGCGACCTGTGTTATCGAGGTCTCGAGTTCAGCACCAAAGTCGGGTCCCACCTTCGAGCTGTTCACAAGTACACAGCTTGGGATGCCGTCGACTATGAACAGGCTAGACAATGGAAGAAGCACGAGGAAGACTCTGACGAGCTCGCCCATGCTTACCATGAATGTACCGAGGACAGCGCGGCCCTCGCTCACATGTTGGCACTTCGAGACCACGAGATTGCCTGCGACGAAGAATGCGGGACAGGCACTGTCTGTGTTACTCGAAAGTGCTCCAAATATGCTGAACTACTACTCTCCTTCAAGAAGCTTGACAAAGAGGCTGTTCACCACCAAGAAGAGCTTCACCATGAGCATTTGCTCCACCCTCTATAACGTATTGCCACTGCCACCGCTCGCTAGTGTATTTTCCGCCCAACCGCACGCACACATCAAACCAATTTTGCTAACTCACAACATCTAACACAACAGATGATCTCACCAATACTACTACAGTACTATTACAACAAACAACAACTAGTTAACATAATCCTATTAGAAAACGACCCAACAAGAAAACAAACGGCCTTTCCATTTTGTTTCGTATCCATGTCTCCCACAGGTTAACTCCGACCCCTTTACGAGTAGAGAGCCAGTCTCATCGGCATGTTGTTGCATTGCTACAGTAGCAAAGAGTAGTAGAGGTTCATCGGAACGAGCCGATGCGAACTCAGAGTCAACGCCCTTCGTATTTTGGTCGGAAACCTGTGGCATAAAATCCCCGATTCGTGCATATTGGCCTGACAACAATGGAGAGCGTCGGATCGCCACGTTCCGTGGAATGTCCCTGTACTCGTCGTACAACGTTTTGTACGGGGAGTGAGACAGGGCACGGGCCAACAACGACCTTGTCTGTCATGTGCTCGTTATTAGAAGTGGTAATCGCTTCGGTAGGTATTATAAAACTTATAGTGCTAACGTAGCAAACCTCTGACCTTGCAAATCAGACATAAAATAATGCGGATGAAAAAAAGACAATCCATTGCTACTTGTTTACATTCTTTCTCCTGGCCCATGTTCAGCTTGCAATTGAGAAGCGGTAGTGATAATTTCCTCTGCCTTCCCACGGGCCATCTTGATGTGTTCTAGCTTTTCCATATCCGACAAAGACCCGTCGTTGAGAATCTCCACGACAGCCTCACCCAATCGCTTCATCTCTCCTCGTTGGACGGAAGCATGGTAATTTTTGCGGAAAAGGGGGACTTGACGTCCATTTTCAAACAGGACATCAATGGCTGTGGCTGCCTTTCCTTCGGTCGATGCGGGTTGGAATCGGAATTTCACTCGCTCGTCCTTGACAAGGTAGGGTCGGGTAGGATATTCCTCAGGAGAGTGCTCAGAATCCAAACTTGTTCTGTGGACAAACAATTCAGCAGCCCCGTCGGCTTGGGAAGGATCATCGGGAGTAATGAACCCATACGCCTTGTTTCTCAACCAGAATTTGACGGTCCCCGACTGATATCCATCAGCTCCAACAGCGAAAGCGCGAGCAGCGAACCTCTGGAAATTGAAAAGCTCTGACTTGGTGCTAGCCGAGACAAGCATTCGAGAACTTGCCCTTGAAAGGGTAGAAGAACGGAAAGAAAACATCCTGAAGCTATTGTGTACGGCACGTATTCACCAATCACAATGTGATCTGCGATGTCGGTGATGTGGTGCTCGCCAGGAGGATCCAAATGTCAGGGGTTATGAGTACTCCCCTGTGTGGCCCTTGGATGATCGCACGACTTGCAGTCGCACAACCGTGTTGCGGATGAGAATGATGATGCCATGCCCTTCTTACCGAGAACAAGACAGCATGTCGTGGGCATGAGTCAAGAACCCTTTTGAGATGCTTTTCGAGTGCCGATTACTTGTTGATTTAAGAGAAGTTGTTGAAATCGATCTTTCCCCGAACCAGTTTGACTCGTTCGACGATCGTTCTTGTCACAAAATCACTCCCAGTAAGAATCCTAGCTCACAAGAAGAAAGATTACAAAACAAACAACAACAGCGACATGGGAAATCAATCATCTCAACTTTCTAGAACCGAATATGACGCGCTCATGGCAGGTATGAAGCGAGGACCTGAAAAGATGGTATCGACGAATAGGAACACAAAGATCGTGGCAGATTTTTTGGATGCATTCAATCGACGCAATGAGAATGCAATCCGGAAAGTTGCCACGGTTGACGCCGAGTTCTGCTTCCATGGAGCTGAACGGGGTATGCCATTTGACTTCTTCGTCCATGGACTCCTGGACATCCAGCAATCGTTCCCTGATGTTTGCGTGAGCTACGATTCTATCGACGAAATTGAAGATGGAATTGTACGTGTGGAAAACTTTCACTCGCGTGGTACCCACACCGGAGCACCCTTTGGGTTTGGACCCTACCCTGCAATACCAAAAACGAATGTTGTCGTTGAAGAGTCTGCAGAATGGACAGTGCTTGTCACCAAGGGTAAAATTTTCAAGCTAATTGTGAAACCCCCTCAGGGCGACATTATTGGTCCACCTGGATACTACCAGAAGATTGGTGGCCAACTTGCCTTAGAAGAATAGAATCTTTGTACACTTGGCTTGGGCTAGGAATTGAACCAAACGCTATGTTGTTAGGACTTCTTGAAGATTATACACTCTAAACATGATTGACGACTGACGACAGACTACATGACAATCTTGGGCATAGGTTAGTATTAGTAGTTAGTACATGTTGTGAACATGAGTGTGCAGTTGCCAAACCTCTCTTGCTAGAGTAGTCAACACCATCTTCTGGTCGTCCTAAAAGATCACTTTACAGTCGATCTACTAGTATGTTCTGGAAGTGTTATCGTTCAGCTCTACTAGTAGAAGTGCCACGTCCTACTAATCTCATGTTGTCGATGTACTGTTTGTGCCATTGTTAGGATCGCAGCCTGGCCTCGTCGGGCATCCTGTTGGACCACCCAAAGCGAAACGGCTATCAACACTCTTATCAGTGAAGAGAACGAATTGGAGAGGATTGGCTATTATGGTGGAGTGTCCCTGTAGGGAGTGTCAAGTCACGCATTGCCTTCTAATTGGGGTGCCGACGATGTGATAGTTAGAACCAAGCAATCCAGTAACATCGTCGTTGCAATACATGTGCAACGCGAATCTCCTATATTTTCAGTGCCGTGCGATGTCGAAGGTGACATCTGGGTCGTGTCAGTGACCTGCATTTCTGCCTACTTCCAATAGCCAAACCTCCGGTCGGGGTCCATACCACGCCCACACGAGTGAGAATGGGCGTAGAAGCCATACAGTGGAATCCCTAGCAGAATGGCTCCGATATGAGAAAGTTCCACACCCTCCCCTCTCTGGCTAGTTGCCCATTTCTTCCACCCAAAAGCAATAGAATGATATCTAGGTTGTTTCTTTCGACGGTTTCGCTGCTACTGATATGTCAGGTATCTGGTCTGATTGAACCGCCGGGCTATGCATGCAAAACATTTGAGAGTGTCTCGGCACCTCTAATCGCGAATGCAGAGGGGCACTGCACTACCAACAAGTGTCCTGGAGGTTGCTGTCGCTACGATTGGACCATTTTCTGTGACACTACAGATGAAAAGCCGTACTTGCGGGTAAGGACATGTTTTTGGTTGAACAGTACAGTGCTTTCGAAAGAATCTGCTTTGTGTGATCTAACAGCCAATTGTTTCCTTATGTCTCGTAACAGTGCATTTGCAACGAGAATACTGCCAACGTGACAATCACTGCTCATCCAACCACAATACCCACCAACCCTCCCACTGAACTGCCTACTGAAGCAACGACGGAAGCACCCACAGAACCTCCCACAGAAGCCCCTACAGAAGATGAGGGATCAAACCGCGGGGCTGACATTTGTATCGGGTACAGACAGCAGTGTGTTTCCAATCCCGGAGAATTCGAGCTCGGTTGTTGTTCAGGGACCTTCTGTATTCACGGAAAGTGTCTAGCCAACCTAAAGGAGAATCGAGCAAAACTTTCAGGCCAGACACGAGGAGGTGCTGCCGGAGGAGTCGATGGGATCTCCGTAAGTAGCTCTGGAAGCGGTAGCAGCGGAGTGGGGCATCGCCACCGAGTGCGAGGTCGACGAGATTTATGAGATGGGAATGTTGTTGCGGCTTTGTCAAAGTAGTTGGGATCAAATTACCTGCGTCAGCTCAAAAGGAGACGCGAAAATGGAATGCAGATTGCATGTTGTATACTATATCAATATTCGTTATGTATGTGGGAGTCCGATGACAGCGTGATTGAGAGCCGTGCTACAACACCCGAGTGGCACCGTTCGTGAAAGAAGTTGTTTGCTTGCTTATTTTATACACTTTACCTATAGAGATACATCCTTTCATCTTGATGTAGCATGTTTCTGTAGGATGTTTCCAGATACACAAGTAGGAGGGATCCAAGTGAAAGCAAATGCAATCACTACTTTACGACATAATAGATCAGCTATTGTTGTACTAAGTTAGTAGCTAGGCTTGATAGAACATTGAAACCTCGTGAGATTTTGAATGCTTGCCCCAATTGAGGAGTCGGAGGTCCAGATACGGAGGACGGCCCTCGATGACACGAGTGGTGCAAACTACTGAGGTGCCATTGTCGCATCTGCTCAGAATGGCAATAGTCAGATACCAGTTTGCAAGCTCTGACAGAGGAAGGATAGATATTGTCTCGAAGGAAGCCCCATCAGAAAAGGTTTCACTTCTTCGCCTGCTACTACCAAGAATTGTGCACCACCTCAGAGGAGACGACAGAAAGATCAGGGTGCGTGCTTTCCTTGGTGTCGCAATTAGAAGGTCCAATGGCTATTGTGTTCTTTCGAAAGGCAATACGTCGGGCATCACACTGTCGATAGTTTGTTTTAACCCAGGACAAGAGTAGGAATACGAGTACACAAGCAACATCGGATTCGTTTGTGAGCGAGTCACAAACTCGAACTCGCGCTTCACAGGCTCATTGCCGCCGCATTATTATTCACACCACGTAAAGAAGTGAAGTCGATGCCGCCCTTGTCGTTGTAAACTGTGTCTTTGACGCTATTCAGCGCGACATAATGAAATAATGATGAGAAGTTGCTTACCTATTCCTGTTGCTCAATATTGCCATGATTAGAAGATTGGAAAGAGGTACAACCGATTATTTAATGGTTCTCGACTTCGAGTCATAGACGATATTTCACATGCTCTAAATCGAACCGGAAAAGATTTCATTCATGTGGAGAGCTCGAGAGCAGTAAACAAGATACTCACTCGACCTCGAGCCAACTCGCTCACAAAAAATACCGAAATGGTTCCTGAACCTTGTGCTGCTGTGCATCCCCTGGGTCCATGCTTCCCTGTGTGGGGGTATTCTTCCGTTTCATCCATGTCGTCAGAGGAAAGCAATAGTAATGGCAGTAGATTTCCAATGAAGCTTCATGAGCTATTGTCCTGGGCGGAAACCACAGGCGAAACTAGTGTCGTTTGGGTTACAAACAAAGCCTTCATCGT
Source organism: Nitzschia putrida (assembly GCA_016586335.1). Lineage (NCBI taxonomy): Eukaryota > Bacillariophyta > Bacillariophyceae > Bacillariales > Bacillariaceae > Nitzschia > Nitzschia putrida. Next base: position 104,729 of record BLYE01000051.1, on the reverse strand, counting down.
TAATGATCAGGAGCGTTTTTCCAACATTGTTCTTCCAGCTTTTTTCAACACGAGGAACTGGAAGAGTTTTACCCGACAGTTGTAAGTTCATGTGGTTAGCGGGGTGATTGAGGGAGTATGAGCATAGCGTAGTAGTGCAATATGAGGACGAAAACACGACTTAACATCAATTTCTGTTTTGCTTGTTTTCTTCCTTTCAGAAACACATACAAGTTCAAGAAAGTGCAGCAGGGACCTCTAAAAGGTGCATATGGACACCCACTCTTCATTAGAGGTAACCTTGGTAGCTGTAGGCTGATGGTGACATACCAGAGTACTACAGAAGATGCCCCGCCATCCTCATTCTACAGGGAAATCGATGACTACAACGTCATGTCCTGGAATGAGGTAGTGACATGGCAGCGGATACTCCGTTCTCCAGCCCAATACGTAATTCCTGGGATCATTCAACATTCATTGGCGGAGGCAAGAAGAAATACTGTCCCGCCACAGAGGCACACCCAATCTACCACCAACGCTTCTGGTGGCCAACTGCCAACAAGAACCGGGGTGCTACCGGTAGTGTTGCCAGCAGCATTAGTAGGAGCGGAACAGCCATCTGAATCGTTTGGTTCTAGTGGTATCAACCTGCAAAGCAGCTCTCTTCAAGGTCCGCCCTTTTCTCCCGAGTCTTCCCTATTGCTACGGCACGACACTTCCGCCAACAACCATTCATCTCTAAGAAGGACTTCCGACCATTCCATCGAATTTGAAGGGAGATCCTTCTTTCCTGTGCTCGACGAGGGTGGTGATAGAGTGGATATGATTGACGATGATGCCGTACTAACATCTATGGACACCATGTGGGATAATCTGTCAATCTCCGACGACAGACCACCATCACCTGGTGGACCGCCTCAGGAACAAGAAGAACAAGAACGGTAGAAAGTTTGGAGACACCATATCAATGCACCCCGCGACGACTAGCTAGATTTGCTCGTTCCTGTTGGCGGCCGAGAGAGAGATTAGAGCCAACGCTCTTCTTGTGTGCTTCCTACAAGCACACCGCCGTCACCATTGCTACTGTTAGCAGTACGTACTCGGACTACTACCGCAGCAGTTCCTTCACCAGATGGCCATAGTGCTAGGTGTCCATTCCACGGCAACCCACTGCTGACCTTTCCCCCCCAGACAAACAGCCACCACCAGGTACCACTAGATCTTCTAAGAACCAAAACTTTAGGACTAACTACCTACCGTTATAGTAGGTACGGCAGTTTGTGGTGGTGAGTGGTGAGGACAACAAGATTCTATTAATAGTAATATTTGAACAGAATGCTGTGGTGATGCTAGACAAACCTTTGTTTCGGTGTGAAATACTCTAGTACTAGAGATCGCGATGGCTTCCCGATCGCTTGCCGATAGCTTCCAAACAACAAACCTGAGATGACAACTCGCAAGTCGCAAGGTACTACCGTACCAGTAGGAAGAAGTAGTGCAAACGAAACTGTAGCAAGTAGTACTGGTACTACCGGTAGTTACCGGTAGTGCTTGGTAGTGTTGTTGTAGCAATGTGTAGCGTTGTATAAAGTGGATTGTTCAACAACGTGAGGTTAAATTGAGGTGGCGCATAGATCTTGTGTCGTGTCGCAAGAGGTTAATTGTATTGGGGGCAGAACGATTCTCACTATTCGCTTGTGACCGCTGCTTGTTTGCGAACGACGCTGTTTACTCCTATTCCACGTTTACCGAAAACCGAGAACCGAAATTCCCAGAAGAGCGAGCCACCTTGCTCCTGCCTGGAAGGGGGTGAAGTGACCCAAAACGAATATTCTAGCGTCAATGCTGTTCCATGTCGACCCTCTTTCTTCCGATACTAGCTTGTTAGTGGTCTCTTGGGTCGGTTTCCGCTTCGTAGAAAAGTGGATCAGACTGACGATGAGCCCGTTCCTCCTTCCAGCGCACCTCTGCTGGATATCCACGGCGTGGGGTTTTCCGTTTCCGATCTTGCGTTGAGTAGTTGGAGTGGTGGTGATATTGGATGTCTCCTTGGCGATTCCCACCATTCTCCCATATCTCATGCAGACGTCTCCGACTTGTTGTGGTGTTGGAGAAACGTGGGACTCCAATGGTGTTTTGGACTGACTTGGTGTCATAGAATCGAAAAACATGCAGAACGACTACAACTACACCGAATTGGAGGCCTTGGAGGCCATGTATGATGTATTTGAGTTTTATGGGAGCAACTTGGATTGGTGGCCAACATCCAACGTGACTGATGCTTGTTCCATCCCAGGGATTGAGTGTAACACCTCGAACAATCATGTGGTTGCCGTTGATTGGACTTCGAGGCAATTGTTCGGCACCGTGCCGTCCGAGATTGGAGTTTTGACTGGTCTGGAACGATTGGCTTTGGGGTCCAATGAGCTACATGGCACGCTTCCGATGGATGCGCTATACAACCTGAGGGGGTTGCAACATTTGGAGATCTACCGCAACCGAATCTCAGGGCTTCTGCCTACTGATTGGTCCAACATGGGGCAGTTGAAACGAGTCCTCCTCCAATACAACGACTTTACCGGTCCTCTGACAGGAAGTATCTGTGACTTGTCTGAGTTGCACGGTTTGGATTTGTTTGGAAACATGCTGACTGGCACCCTGCCAGATTGTTTGGCCGATCTACCCAGGTTGAGGGATCTTCAAATCTATGATACGGCCTTCACCGGCACTGTACCTGCCGCCTTTTGTGATGGTTTTCCAGTGAACGAGGTGGATGACAGCCCATTTGGGTGTGATGGAATCGCTTGTCCGATGTATACCTATTCCCCGGAAAAGGGTAGACAGCAGAGTCTGGAAGAACCTTGTCTCCCTTGTCCTACTGCCGAATACCTTGGTAGCAGCTTTTGCCTCACCCCCTCCGACACACCCAGTGAAACCTCTGTCCCATCAACAACCACGACCAGCACCACCACCAGCGAAGCCCCAACGGTTGCTCCTTCCACCACGCTTTATCCAAATGTTACCTTGGATCCATCCGAAAACGCAACGTATTCCCCCACGACGTTCGTGACTTGGAACGAAACTGAGAGCAGCCCTCCAACTCTGGCGCCGACGTTTTCCTACAATTCTACGACTACTACTTGGGAACCCACGATGGATCCGTCCTCCAATGCGACCGACGTGACGTTTTCACCCACCAGCGATCCAAACACTGGAAACCCTTCTTCGGAAACGAAAATTCCAACAGTAAGCACTACCACGCAAGCTCCTACCTCTGCCCCCATTCATTGGATTGGCCTTTCGGATCCTCGCGACAACAAAGGGTCATCTTCTTCCAACAAGAGCAATGCAGGCCTCTCTGCCAATTGGGTGCTCTTGACGGCAGCTTGCCTCTTGAGCCTCGTGGCACTGATGGTGGTGATTCGAGCGAGGCGCTCTGGACGTCGTTGGTGGTATCGAAAGTTGACCCGCTCTTCTCAGCCTCGTCACTTGCAAATCATGGAGAGTCAGTCTACACCAACCGATGTAAGGACTGCTACAGAGCTTGAAGTGAGCTGCGACACTTCTCCATGCATGATGATGGATCATCAACGACCAATCGATTTGGTAGCAGATGTCGAAGGAGGTCTGGAAGTGTTGGACACCAGTAGAGCCGTGACGATAGCTGGAGATCGTGAAGACACCATTTCCTTGGAATCTGACTCTGGTTGGAATGATACATTGTCATCTTTTGATGATGGTAGCAGAAAGTCAGATCCAGACGAAGACAATGCCGGCTTTCAAGACATTCGCCTGTGATACTAAAGAACACAGCATGCATCAGCCACTGGACCAAACAAGAACACAGTATCATGTGGCTATAGGACACTATCCAAAAGGGGGCACAAATTGTTTTCTTTGTACGATACGACCCCCATTGCCACTTACTAAATTCCCATGATGTATTCACTATAGAAATACTATAATATATCAATCCAGAAAGACCATAAAGGTGAGTTAATGGTTTCGGAACGAGAAGAAACGGTGACTGTAGGAAGTAGTGTCACCACAACATTCACCCTGTGGATTTCACGATATGATTCTAGCACCTAGCACAGGTAGTACAGGTGTTCTAACTATATGCATCATTATATTTTCAAAAAAAAGAACTTAATGTTTATCGTTTCCATAGTCCCTGTTGTCTTGCCTCTTGAAACATTTGAATAATCTCTTTTCGCTCCGCCAAGGAAACGTCGGGATGCCAAATATCGACCAACAACAAGACACGATTTTGATCGGTACGGTTCCATACTTCATGATCATAACTATCATCCAACACCAAAGCCTTATCTTGTGTCCATGGACGAACCATATTGCCGACACGAATTCCACATGAGGGCATGTCTTCGTGAGCATCATCATCGGTAGTCGGAACAATCAAGGGCAAATGAATGCGCAACCGAAAGTTCATGGGAGCCGTATGCGCCTGAATGGTAGCTCCTGCATGAAGTGTCGAAAAGAAACAAAATCCAAAGGGAGTTCCTTCAAACAAGAGACCATCATCACGTAGAGACTGAAGAATGTTGGCCGTTTGACGAAAATGAAAGACAAAATGTCCTTGTACATTTCCCTTGTTCATGTACGAATGCCATTCCCAAATCCCATCGTGCAATGTACTACCGGTAGGACCCGTTTTAGAGGGATTTCCAGCAACTCCATGATCGGTGGCTTCATAGTCACTTCGCATACCAGGTGCCACTTGCAAATACTCTTGACGGATGGTCTCGACATTGGCTTCCAAATGATTGACGACATGAGTCAAGGTAGGATCTCCATAAGCGATTCTACGGTAGTCGGGAGCCGTCCAGAAAGGAAGACTTCGAAGTCCAGGCAAGTAGAGCAAACTTGGATTGGGACGAGGGACGGGAGTCCGCAACAAGGAAGGACCTTGGATGACATCACACAACGCTTGGGATTCGTTGCTGCTGCTGTTATCCTCGGAGGAAAATGTCCTTTGCATACTGGTTGATGTTGTTGCTTTAGTAGCAGTTGTTGTTGTTGGGTAGTATTTGTGACATGACTTGGAAACGGATGCCAATACTTGGCTGGTACGGTTTAGTAGGATCCTCATGGTCGCGTGTTGTTGCTGTTCCTGTTGCTGTTGTTGGTGATGTACGGTACGTTGGGCGATGGACGATGGTTGTTCGTAGCTGCGTATCTTTTCCCCGATCCAACATCCAATCCTAACGATGCACAGACGCATGTCCATGATGAACCATTCGATGTTGTCAATCCACCGGAACGGTCGACCGGCGCGTCGTCAACTGGCTTGTCACATGTCCAATGCGACATACTCCAGATACGGGCTGAACCGACAGGCGCTTCCGTTCGTTCTTGTATTGTTTCTTCGTTCACATGAAGACAGACCAAAGACGAAAGAACCAGCACAACAACAACAACAACAACAACACTGCATCATCACTCTAACTACAATACAATCATCATGTCTTCCGTTCGAGGTTCCTTCCAAAATCAACAAGCCATGGCAATGGAAAAGCATCCCAATCAACGTGCTCATAAAATGGACGACAAGGAGAAGATTGAAGTTCTCAAGGGAGAAATTGACGCCTTGCGCTCCCAAATTCGCGACAGTGGAGCCGTTCCAACCACGGCCAAAGCATCCACACCTGCGTCACCTGCATCAACATCTACATCATCTTCTTCTTCCATGGGTTCCAATGTGGCTTCGGTTTCTCTCTTTTTTCTAGTATTGATTGGATTGGTCACGCTTTGGAAGCGCCGTTCTTCGTCCTCCTCTTCGAGTCGTCGTGTTTATGGGGGTTTGTCCATTATGGCTTCAGGGGTTCCTCATGGTCGTATGGTGCCACAACAGGAAGATGATGATACTATGGGTACTCGTATGACCTTTGAACTTCATACACAACCACAAATCTCTGTGGGGTATGCGGCACCGGCTCCTTAAAGTGGTTTGGTAGCTTACTTGCTGTGGTTGGGATGGATGGAAGCATGAATCGATGGATGGAAGCATGAATCGATGGATGGATAAAGTCTGTTCATGCATTGTTGTTGTTGGTAGATTCCTGGAGGGATCAAAGTACCGTACGGTAGTATTGTGGGTCACACCATGGATCCTCTTTTTGTAAATGACTATTAGTATTAGCATTAGACAATTCACGTATCGATGTAGTATTGGACTGCTGCAACTCTACTCAGCATCACAAACTTGCTATTCTATCGTATTGATAGTACTACCAGTACAGTAGTAGATACAGAGACAGACAAAATAATAGACAAAAACTATAGTAATATCATCACGATAGTATTGCAAAACGACCACCATGAGTAGCTGTTCGTTGGGTGGTGGTGGTGGTGGTGGTGATAGTAGTAGTAGTAAAAGTATACTGTGATGTGATGGGGTTGGCTTTCTTTATACAGCCACCCGTGCCCGTTTCGATGAGGATGGGGAATCGGGTGTCTCTGCCTGCTGTTGTTTTCGCTTGACAGAAACAGCACCCGTACAGCTGGTAGTAGTAGACTGGTTTTTGGTAGTACTATCATCACAAGCACTTTCCTCATCGGAATCGCGAATGGCATTGCTTTTCGTAGGAGCATGATGGTGGATGCCGCCAGTCTCCACATTTTCACGTTCCCCATCATTATCATCTTCGTCGCTTCTCTTGCCTTCTCGAGCTTCATCGTTCAAAGAATGAATCGTACTCAAGAATAATTGTTCATCTTCCGAGAGAGGTCCTCGCATACCTTCTCGTTCCACAGAGGCCACTAGCTCATTGCATCGTTGAATCAACAGAACGAGCCGAGGATAATGAGCTAATGTGGACTTGTTGACAATATTTTCCATAAAGGTTTGCCGAGTGGCATAGCCCGTCACCTTGTCATGCTTCTTGAGGATCTTGGAAAACCCTACATAGGACATGATAGCATAGGTTTCCAACAACAATAGGTCCTTGTGCAAGCGCGTCAATGCGTGGTTGATCGCCTTTCGCCGGGTCACATCGGAGGAGGAAAGTTCCGCTTGTGCCTTGGAACTTTGGGGTAAAATTGTGGGGCTTGCGGAGCCCATGGTGGTGGTGGTGGTGGTGGTGGTAGTGTTGGGGAACAGTGTCATGTCTAATCCAGCTGCCACACGATCGACTCGAATCTCATGCTCCTCAGTGGCTCGATCGAAGAAAAACTCTGCCTTTTTCAATTCTGTATGGACTGCCTTGAAGAAGGTCACCTCCTGAGGGCATTTTCCCAAGGTAGCTTTGGATGTTTGTGTACTAGTTGTAGCGCCCGAGGAAGTTGTCTCCGATGCCGTTGATGGCTGGTTGGTTGGGATGGTTGCTTGATCCTCTTGCTGAGTCGAGTCGTTTGCCGAAGAAACAGACACAATTCTTGATCTTGGAGACAAGGATGACTGTTCTGTGGGTTCGCTCTCAGCTTTGGGTGGAAGTTGCTTGATGATGTGCTGTTCAAAGGAGCGTAGGAGAGTAGGAGCAAGGAGATTCGAGGCAACATCAAACAGTGGATTAGTAACACGTACGTGGTATCAGTGCTGTTACAACAGACAGTACCATTGGTAGGACCACATCAGGCGAAGCCTTTGCCCACAGAGAAGTTCCCAGCTCTGCGGGGTCCACAAAACGACGCATTGTAGCCAGCTTACCTTGAGAAGTTTGTAGTTCATCCAATAGGGGGCCCAGGCAGGATCTGACACATCAATTACTCGTTGCAGGCTTTTGCAAAACTTCATTGTTCAAGGACGATTCACTGGCTGAGCAGCAGCACAAACGAAAGATTGCAGTTACAATGCAGGAGGAGGAGAGTGACGAACCACCCAAACCTCCACAAGCAAGACCTGGAGGAAACTACCTACTCAAGTTCTTCACATCCAGGGGGCGGCACCGTCAATCATGAATCTATTGGAATCTTCCTGGAGGATCGGACAGCTAAACGCTACAATAAGAAGAATCCCTTCCTGTTGGTGTTCGATATTGCGTGGTGATTCGCTTTCATCGGCGAATGCCTTATATGTTATATGTAGGTAGAGTTATTTAGTACGTTAGTAGTAAGAAGCACGCTTCACTTTTTCGACGATGATGTGTTCGCTGACACTTGAAAGACAAATTTGTGCTTTGTTTGTTATAGATTGTCAATTGTCAACAACTCGAGAGATCAAGAAGTTGTTGTGAGCAGGAGACCCTGCTGATACTACAGGTACTACCGGTAATATGATCCCAGTGCTACTACTAGAGTAGTACTGTACTGTTAGTACTACTACTGTACTAGTACGAAAAACGAAGATGATGGTAGCTGCCGTTCGCGGAGGACTCGTAGCGTACTGGACTACTTCTTCTCCACTACTCGCGGCTGCTGCTGCGAGGACGCGTAGTGTGCAGCCCTTCTAAAAATATAGTTATATCAACAACAAGAGCATGGTTCCGCCACCATGCTGTGGGAAAACGATGTACGACGGCGCTATCCTAGAGAGAGTGAAAGGTAGAACTACTGTTAGTAGTAACAATATTGTAGGTAGACCGCAAGAATATCGGGCGTAATGTGCCGGTAGTAGAGTGCTACGGTACCGGTAACATACTCTACTAGAGGTAGAGCACCAGGTAGAATGTCAACTACCGGTAACAAGAGTATTGGGCAGTATTTTCCACCGATGTTCCACCAAGCATTTGGCTCTCGAGGGGTGAGTCTCTGTTGAACCTCCACACTACTAGTATTAGTTAGTAGTACTATTAGTACTACGTGGTAGTCCTTCACAATTTTGGATGTTGCGAACATTGGAGATGATAGCACTGCAACGAATGATGGTGAACGATCTACTCACACCCATTTATGGAATGTATTGGTAGTAGCGTAATCGACACAACAAGAACTCTTGGAGGGTGGTCGAGTGCAACAACGCATTACTACGAGTACTGTACCGGTAGTGCATTACCTAGAGTAGTACTGTACGTGATATCACGAAAAAGGAACAGTAGGACGGGCGGTACAATAGACAACTTGGTAGGCAGGTTTGCAGAGGAGCTCCTCGTAGATCAGCCACTCTGGCTCTAGCTAGAGCAAGGTCAAACACAGACGTCGATCACAGAAGCCCCAGCTACACGCAGTGGAACTCTGAATGTTTGGTTTGGTAACTTTGTATCATCCGGCAAAATCTCTGGAATATGTAGTAGTCAAAAGTACTTGTTGGATGGCATTTCGCAAGTGTACCTCCTCAGACTCGACTCTCACAATGGGACATGTAGTATTCTTGTCACTGGGACAAGGAAGAGATCCTTGATCCATTTTGTGAGCATGTTGTAAATGAGGAGCAAAGTACTTTTCGTGCCGCGTAGATTCGTTTGGAAGAACAATCAAAGAAGATTGGAAGAATGACGCAAACGCTGACAGAAAGGACGAGGCTGGAATGAAAATGTCAGCCGTCGCCATACCCGTAACACATGGAAGTAGAGGCGTTTGTCTGTGTATGGTCAAGGTTCCATGCTCAAGCATACTCTCTACTTGCGTTGACAGTGCCTCCTCCTCCTTCGAACCAAAAGTGGACTCTGTATACACGTCCAACTTGACCGGAAGGTTGGGCTGCAGCTCCGTGCAATGGCTATATACAACTCGAAGTGTATCAAGCATGTGGTCTATTGAATTGGCATCCTTCCATTCTTGGCTGCAATAATCCTCGGGAACTCGAATGTGTGCGACGATTCGAAGTGCCCGAGGCTCATCAGGGCATGACTCGGCATTTTGTGATGATCTCCATTTATCTCGAAGTGATTGCAAGTAGTTCATAACAGGAGTTGAAGGATCATCACGATATTGGAAGCGTCCATTCAGCGAAATGAGAATTGTTCTGTCCTGCTCCTGAAGGGGGAGACTAGTCGACGAGGTTTCGCTGTAAAAATCATTTTCGCCATGCTCTTGCATGTATTCTCGGATGGAGTCAATAAGAATCACGGGCGAGCCGAGGATTCTCCCTAACCGAGGGTCATCTTCCAAGTCAATATGAACAATTGTCAAGGAACTGTGATCCAGGTTTTCAAATCGCTCTTCAAATCCAAGCCATTCTCCCAAATCGTGGCAATCTTGCTCATATTCAGGACGTGTGGTGTTTCCTTTGGATGACCAGCAAGGTTGTTCACTCGGTTGCCAGAGAATCTCCCATTGAAAAGCCAGACTTACACGTAGCAATGGATACAAAGTACCCCGAGCATGAGATCCTAATCCTTCCCCTGTTGAATTGGGATCACAGTGCCGTACCAATACCCTCATCGATTTGTTCTCTGCGGCGTCGGAACTTGAGTGTTGGTTCATTGGTCGTCGATCGTCGATCGTCGATCATCGACCATCGATCGCCGGACTGTCCGTTGTCGTTCGAGATCTAGAACTGACTGACAACCTACGGACGAAAACTATCGTTGACTGCATCTTTGCAAGCTTTAAACTATTGTTTACATGAGGCGCCCTCGTTTAGGTAAATCGATTGAGAATTTCGAACATCTTCTCTTCGACGCCAGGTTTAGAAGAAAACTCATGTTTTCCGGGAACAACCTCCTTTTCGTGAATCTTTATGGCAAGTCGGGTGCCCATGTCAATGGCTCGCTTCGCGTCTAGCTCGCCCGCTTTGAAGGCTCCTCCGATGGTATAAACCTTAGACTCAAGATCTGTTCCCTGTGCAGCATCTTGCAATGGATGATTTTCAATTTGTCCAGCGCAGAGAATGATGTTGTCAACCTCGAGGACATGTTGCTTCTCGTCCTTGGTGTAGTGCAAATAGCCGTTTTCATCGACCCGATCATATTTCACACCTCCAATCATGTTCACTCCTCCCATGTTAAGAGTAGCTCGGTGAATCCATCCCGTGGTCTTTCCAAGTCCAGCCCCAAGCTTACCCCTCTTTCGCTGCATCAAATGAACTTCGCGTTTGGGAGGCTTGTGAACAGGCTTCTTCAAACCTCCTGCGTTCTTTTGCTCTGGATCAATACCCCATTCATCATAAAAGTCTTGCAACGACACGTCTTGGTGACGCTTGTCGAAATCATGGTACAACAGGAACTCAGATACATCAAAGCCAATACCACCAGCTCCAATCACTGCGACGCGATTTCCAACTGGCTTATTGTTTCGAAGCAAATCAATGTAACTCAATACATTGGGATGATCACCTCCTGGAATCTTGGGGTCCCTGGGAGTAACACCAGTTGCAACGATCCACTTGTCGACACCTGTTTGTTCTTTCATGTCTTCGTGGGATACCCTAGTGCCCATTTGAACATCTACACCACTAGCAACCAACTGATGCTCGAAATATCGAAGACTGTACAAAACGAATAGAGTGAGAATGATTCTGGGGTGGGCATGTATGAAACAAAACGTGATGATGAGGACTTACGCTTCGTGGAACTCTTCCTTGCCTGGGATACGCTTAGCCATATGGAATTGGCCGCCCACCTTGTCACTTTCATCGTACAAAGTGACCTTGTGTCCCATTTGTGCTGCGGTAATGGCGAAGGCACATCCAGCTGGGCCTGCACCAACGACACCAATGGTCAACCTTTCCTCCTCGGGCAGCAAACGAGTGACAAGTTCGGTTTCATGGCAAGCCATGGGATTCACGAGGCATGAAGAAGTTCTTCCCTTGAACGTGTGATCCAAACATGCTTGATTACATCCGATGCACGTGTTGATGAGGTTGGGTTCCTCATTCATAGCCTTGTTCACAAAGTGAGGGTCAGCCAAAAGAGGTCGCGCCATACTGACCATATCTGAAACATCCCCAGCAAGAATACTCTCGGCTGTGTCGGGCGCATTAATACGGTTGGTAGAAATCAATGGAATATCGACAACGTTAGCATCCTTTAGCTGCTTGGTGCAGAACGTGAAAGCTCCACGAGGCACCGAGGTTGCAATGGTTGGGACTCGAGCCTGTCGGTCCATGATGGAAGATTTTGTGAGTCGCATCCTTTTGAACAAAAACAAAGTGAACGTCCCCATTTCTCTTACCTCATGCCATCCAATACCAGTATTGAGCATGGATGCTCCAGCCTTCTCGAGAGCAGCAGCCAGTTCAAGAGTCTCATGCCATGCCAGGCCACCATCGACCAAATCCAACAACGAAATGCGGAAAATAATGATGAACTCAGGGCCGGTTGCCTGTCTGACAGCTTCCACAATTTCCAAAGGAAGGCGAGCCCGGTTGGCAAAGCTACCTCCGTAGTCGTCGGTTCGCTTGTTGGTTTTAGGTGACAAGAATTGTGTGATCAAATACCCTTCGGACCCCATAATTTCAACTCCATCGTATCCAGCTTCCTTGGCAAGCACGGCCGTGTTGACATAGTCCTTAACAGTTTGAGAGATATCGCTTTTATTCAATCCTCGGGCCTTGAAGGGAGAAATGGGAGATTTGGTGTCCGACGCAGAAACGGCGAAGGGGTGGTAAGCATAGCGACCAGTGTGTAGGATTTGCATACAAATCTTGGGAGCCACAGATTCATCGGTTCCATAAATTGGCACTTGGACACTGTGTACGGATTCAGTCACAACCTTGTGGAGGAGCATCTCGTCATGGTTGGTGAGTTGGGCAGCAAAAGGACCGACCCAGCCTTGTCGGTTGGGGGCGATTCCTCCTGGGAACAGATAAGCACTCCTGTTGAGATAAATTGAAAAAAATCAACAAATCCATATAATACTCAAGTATTTCTTACCTGTGACCATGAGGCCGATGCCTCCTTCAGCTCTAGCCTGGAAATACTTGGCCATGCGCTCCAACGAGTGATCTTCAGTGCCATCCGAGATGAAACGCTCCACTAGCCCAGGAAGACTGTGTCCTTCCAAACCTGTATGCATGGATCCCATGAGAACACGGTTGGGAACAATTCCAGCCGGTCCAAGATCCAAGGGAGTGAACAATGTTGGGTACAAAGGGTGGCGTTGGACATTGTCAGTAGGAACAGCACTCAAACTGCGAATTGTGACCGAGGTCGTTGCCCTTAAGTTTTGCTTAAGGGAAGCAGAGACTCGGGAAGTAGAAATGGACTTTCCTAGCATGGTTGTTGGTGATAGAACCTCTAATCTAGGTTGCCGGTGAAGCTGACAAGAGAAAAAAGTTGTGAATCGAATAGATGGGAACGATTTCGTGAGAAAAATGGCTTCGTCATCTCTGGGTAGCTCGGGGTGTCAAACGTTCTCTGATTCGTCACTCGGTGACACCCACCTACGCTAGTATGCTCTTCCTTTGTACCATACCTACGCACCCGCTACTTGAGAAGCGCTACTGGTGTCATATCCGTACGTACTTTAGGTGGTGGCAAAAGGTATCTTGTGAAGGATTATGTATGTATTATACGTATGAATAATTTGATCCTAATGCTTTCGGCGAACGATCTTTGACTTCAATGAGTCCACGCTGGGGCACAGCGTCAGCATTCTCTTGACAATTCGATGTTCTTGCTAGCTTGTGGCCATGACACCTTCGTCGATGCTGCTTCGACGACCAAAGTAGATTCTACTCGTGGTGACTATTCCGTTCATGAAATAAACTGGGAATAGGGCTGTCCTTGTGAAAGCGCGTTGTCTTTTCTACAACACTGATAATGGAGAGCTAGAAAATGTGCTAGAAATCATATTTGTACTCATAAAACATTTGAAACTAGGTAGCTCCCCAGTGTGTCCCCCAAGTAAAACCATTGTGTATACACACAAAAGGACCAATCACCAATCAGTCTAGTGACCAGCCCTTTCCCCCAGGACCGACATAGAATCGATTCCTACCATCTTCCAATCATGCTTACTTCTCGTAAGGGGAAGCATTTGATGGTCTCTTGTCGTAAGGAGAGGCATTTGATGGTCTCTTTGCTGCCTCTTCCTCCTTTTCTTCGGTGGCATCCTTTGCTCGATACTTCTCGATCATTTTCGCTACCACCTCTTCTCCCTTGCTAGCCCACTCACGACGATTCTCCAACGCGTAGTTCAAGTACTCATCCGAACTGACTCCAAACACACCACAATCCTTGAGCTTCTTGGCAAGAGGGATGATGTAGTTGTCGAAGAATCCCAATTCACCTTGGTACCAATTTGGACCTGGATCACTCGTACTACGTCCGGTGTTGTAGGCTTCTGTCATTTCCGCAAATAGTCGTTCATTCCACTTTTGGTAGATATGCCAATGTTGCATTGTATGCGCCACATCTGACGCTTGAATCAAGTGCTCAATAACGATGGTGGCCTTGCGGTTAATATCGACATGACTCGAAGATGTCGCGTACGTCTTGAAAGCCTTGTCCCAACGATTCTTTCGGAGAGATTGCAACTCCTTATCGAAAATATCGGTAGCAAGTACCGTATTGACAATGAGTTGTCGGAATCGATCCAAATCCGCCGTAGTTCCGTACAGAGCTTTTCTAAGATCGTCAAATGCTGGCTCCATCAGTGTAGTCCAGGCCAGATCCACAGAATTTTGCTCTGCAACAGACTTGTTGTTGTACATTGAGCCCAAACGTTTGTTTTCGTTAACCAACAGGTAGTTAGGAATTCCAACGTGGTCGACATCGTGCACCAAAGCAGAGATTACAACCGCAAACTGGGTCAAAGGATCCGACGTGATTCCGTAGGTGTGATCGTGCAAATCAGCCTCAACGTCACGACCTTCCTCGATAGTAATATCTGGCGCAATAATACGTGACAACAATTTGCTCACACTCATGGTAACGTGACTGAAAGGAACAAAGTGAGACAATCATTCAAAAACACCAAGATACAAAATCTCCAAACTTCTGCAAAATATACATACCTTGCATGCTCGAAATTGTGGAAAGGATTCTCGCGGTACATGGTGGCAATGGCTTCAACGTAGGCTCGAAGCTGTGTGACAACTTCCTCAGGAAGCTGAATATCATTAGGGTTAACCTTTGCACGGTGTGCCTTGAAGGCTGGCAGAGTGACAACTTCCTTCACTTCTTCCAAAGGTGCAGGCATATTCAAAATCTTCTCCTCTTCTCTCAAGATTGCATGGTTGGGGCGCTCAGCATTTGTTCTTTGAGCGACAATCAATTTGAGCAATCTCTTGAGAACATCAACGTTCCATTCTACCAATCGTTGAATCTTTGGAGAAGACTCGGATCGAACAGGAATAATATTGATGAATTGAGCCTTGGGTTCAATTTGCGTTGGAGGTGGTTCAAAGTTGAAATCTGCAGCCGTTGAATTCTCCTTGGGAAGCAACCAGTAAGTCTTCATTTCTCCTTTTCCCTTGGCAACGACAACTTCTGTGCGTGGTACTACCCATCGCTCCTTGCCGCTCTCCTTGAGTTGCTCGGCAGTCTCTTGAGACAAATGGATTCGATTTCTCATTCCAGTTGACTCAATCCTGGCTGCGGTGTTGACAGTATCACCGAATAGTTGGAAGCGGGACTTGTCACCTCGAAGTACTCCAGCCGTCACAGGTCCACTGTGAAGTCCGAATCTCATGGCCAAATCTCCCGTATCTGGACCAAGAGTGACTTCCAACTGGTGCGATAGTTCGTTCATACGGACCATACAATCTCTGGCAAAACGACACATGACCACAGCATGATCCTTTCTCGGCTCGGGCAATCCTGTAACAGCGACATAACAATCTCTGCAAATCCAAGTGCCCACCTGTGAGTTAGGATCAACATAATTATGAGTACAATTTCACCAACGGAACGTACCCCACGGTTTCGACCTTGAACACTCGTCGCTTCTTGGCGATAATATCAAAGGCACGATAAACAGTTTCCAAGAGAGTGAACACTTGGGATGGTTCACGAACAGAACTCCATGCAGTGAATCCAGCAATATCTGCGAACATGACAGTCTGTAGGGGCAATTGGTAAGAATTAATCCACAACAAGCAATGTCAAATATATTTAACAATGGGAAAGTGGAACGTACAGTGCTCGGAAACAAGTCAGCAATGGGCTTGGTTTCATACATTTCAGGAATCGAGGCATCACCCTCCGATGGTGCAAATTCGTTGGACTGAACATCGTCGTCCAAGTAATTCTTGAGGCGGTACTTTGCAGTTCCATCATAACTGTTTCTCTTGAGAGCCTTGGAGCCGCCTCCAGGATTTTGCTCGGGGAGGGCATTGTGCTGGAAGAGACGGTCGCGAACTTCGGCAGGGAAGAGAGATGTGACAATGGCGTTCGACTTGAGGGCCGCTGCGTGGACTCTGTCTTGTCGCCTTTGGACCAAGTAGTCGTAGACGACGAAAACGAACATGGTGAAGGCAAAGATCAAAACAACTGTCGTAGTCAAAATCGCTGGTTGGTTCGTGCGATAGGAATCTTCGAGTTCGGAAGTAGGGTAAACGAAGATAGAGTATCGACAGTACACAGCGTGAGCATCGTCATCGGTCAACGTCAAGTCGAGGGAAGGGCCGAACGGAATCTCCACTCCCATGTAGTTGTAGGCGGTGTTGTGTAGATCACCGGGGCCTAGGAATATGGCAGAGTTGCCGTCGACGCGGTAGGTGAAAACGTCGCCACATGTGTTGCTGAGAACACAAACGACATCTTGTGCTCCGTCGTGCAACAGATTGCTGAAATATGTGTCCCAAGGCAGAATGGAAATTGTGGCCCCAACGACAGTTCTATTGGAAGCGTCGAAGGAATCAAACACAGGCTCGAGGAACATACTTTCCGGGTGCACCAAGAAATCATCTGAGGCAATGTTAGACTCAGAACCAAACAAAGGAGAAGGATCAAAGACTTGGGAAAGAACAGGACCTTCAACATCCTGCATGAGGTCATACAATGGGCCATAAAGGCTATCCTTCATTAGATTGCCATTAATGATTCCAGTATCAAGAGGAGCTTTGGCAGTCATCCAAAGTGGTCCATACTTTTCTTCCCCGGCAGTCTCTGGTACGTGAGCCCCCAACTCTTGGTCAATGTAGAACATGTCAACAATGTCCTCAGGAGCCAATTCAAGTCCCCTCCAGGCGTAACTGTCCAGCAACCAACCTTGGTTGTCTTGGGCGTAGGCATTCCAAGCGTCTAGGTCTGTCACAGTAGGGGAAAAGGCCAACAGAGCGGCGTTGGTCACATTGAGATACTGTTCTCCCCGAATCTCGAAATGAGGAATGGTGACATAAGGAAAGACTTGATTTGTGGAAAGCGCCATGGAAGTGATAGATGTACTAATTCCATGGGCCACCTTGAAAATGTTATCAGCGTTGTGGGAGGAAACATCCTCAATCTCAAAGGCAAAATCTTGGAACTGTTGTTTTGAAAAGAAAAAGAAAAAATGGGGTTCCAAATGAGGAGAATCCGGTCACCCACCAAAAAAATGCACATGCATTCTCTAGATTCGCTTGTAGGAGTACGTACCTGTGACTCGAAGTCATCCGATTCCGATTGCCTACTCCAATGGTAGGTGAGGCCACCAGCAACTGCAGCAGCTCCTCCCAGGACCATGATCACCAGAATCCTAGACCACTGGACAGCGATTGTTTCCCTGGCAGCCATAATGTCATCGGGGACATCACCTCGACTGCGACCGGCAGTATTGCTGTTTTGTGTGGACGGCGTATGCGAACTGGAGTCTTCATTGTTTGATCCTTGTGCGCTGGCACTCTCAGAGATTGATCCATCGTCGTCGTGAGGGACTCGATCCTTCGTACCGTTGTCTGTCATCTTGATTCTGCTCTTGCTCTTTTCCATGCCAATTTTCGATTTCCGCAGAGCTCAACAATGAGCGATTCGGTCCTGCTGGACTTTTGCTTCTTCCCGCATGACGCTTTTCTTCCGCGTCGCCCGTCGTAGAGCATCCAGTAAAAGCAACTTTCGCTCCCTTCATAGTGCTCAAAAAGACTCTGGGAAGGCATATACATTAAATAGAAACCTCATATGCCACACCAGCCTACAGAAATGACTCTGGCACCCTGCTCCGAATCTGTTATTTGCAGAAAGTGATCGGAGATATCAAAGCAATAGCGAGACTATGGTCCCTACGGGTTTGTTCTCTTTGTTCAAGGGAAAGGTTCAAGGCGAAGGAGTCGGCCCATTCATATGATTCGCCACAGCAATACTGCGTAAAGGCTGGTGATACGTTCGCCGGTGGTGCAAGTACTCCTTCCGAACCTCCCAAACGTAGCATCAGTACCGAGTCGCAAGTAACAACAACGTGTATGAGGACGAGTCCCCGTAGTATTAGACAATTTGCAGGAGTTCTGGGTATCTTGCTTGACAATTCTTTCTGTTCTTATGAAACCCATCTCTCAACAATTGCTTCCCTCACTCAATGAGAATTATATCGGACATCCTAAGTCGACATATCCCAGACAGTTTTCTACTCGTGTGTCTAGAACCATAACAATTTCTGTACTTTCTCATGTGCCGGCAACTGTATTGGAAGATGCATTTCCAAGTGCCAATTTTTAAGAATTACTTTTAGTACTGGTACTTTCAGCATCGCATCGCCATCGTTTCGAAAAGGTGATGTCGGTTCTCTTTTGGACGTGATATCTGCCACATGCCGTATCAAGGAACGTTCTCTTTCCAAAGTGCTGAGCGAGATCACAAACCTTACTGCCACACCCTGCAAGTGCTCGTACTACTGTTAGTACGTACTGTACTAAGATTCCTCGCCATGGGACTGTTCTCACACCAGTAGTGCCACGTACAACATCTACGATCTCCCAGTCCGCGGCGTACCTATAGGTTCCCCTTCTGTGGCAGAAGAAAGTACCTCTGTTGTTGTGTTGTGTTTCGGCGGTGGTGGTGTTGGAAGCCAACGGAAGAAGAGGGCATGAGAGGTCAATCTTCCGAAAAGAGAGAATTGCATCTCATGGGTATACTAAACATCACGTGAAAACATGGTTTCTCAAGGCTGGCTGGGTTGTATACCCAGCCCATAGGATCCTTGAGTGACTTGGACATCACTCTCATTTTCTACCAATGCATTCAACGCAAGTAGAAACAGTTGTATCTGGCAAGAACAAAATACCGGAAATTTCCACTTTCTGCGTCAACCATCATGATGGCTTCACAGCAGCGAGGTTCCAGCAATTCAATTCTACAACATCCTATCCACCTGCGGAACTTGTTGCAGCAATGAGCGAATAATCATAGTACTGGAATTGTGAATTGTGATCCATGCATTTGTACCTGTCTGGAAATCGCTCTTGTGCCGTTCCAGCCATGGTTGTTCTCAGTAATTATTGTAGCTCCCGCAACATCTATCCACAATCTATTATCCACAATCTTTGGCGGTATACGCCTGGTACTCGTAGCTTTGGACCAAGAGGAAGTCCCTTCTAGTACATCCCTGGGAATGGGTTAGAACCGTCCACTTGTCCATCATGGAACTGCAGAATGACAGCATGAAGGCTTTCATCTTGGCGGTGAGAGGATAGAAAACGAGTGCACAGCACCTGGATCGTCTGAGGCCAAAGGAAAGTGTAGTTTCGACGTAGAAACCAAACAACTCCAAAGCTTTTCGAATGGTTCCCTTCCTGCTGGGATGTTCACCTTGACAAAGGGCGATGCCATCCTACAAAATGTCGGCTGCTGAAAAAGTTGTGAGTTGAATGATATTACCTCACGTTTTCATTCATTTCATTCATTCCATGATGAGGAGACTTTCTGGTAGTTCCTGCGACTGGGATACAAGGGCTTCACCAGCACCATTCCACACCGTGTATTGAGAACTTCCTAGATGCGTTGGACGCAATTGTGCCACTCAAGGTTGGGTTTGGGGGCTTATTCCAAAGGATCGAAAATTCGTCCGGGTAGAGTGGGGGTAATGCCGTGAAGCCATATTTGGATGTCAAGTAATCGTGTTTTCGACATTGTGTGCAGTACAGACACATAGAGTGACTCCTGATTTCCTCCACTTAACCAGGACAACATAAGAATTTATATATGCCCTATCACTCCCTTTGATCACTCATTCCTTGTGTTCCCCGAAAGTGGTTAATCCGAGAGAATATGACGAGATAGGTTTGAAATATAGGGGAGGGCTCTAATTTTCGCCGCAAATACTGCAAACAATTACGAGCGACGAATGGTGCAAAAGGTTCTATAATCTTCGGGGAAACCGCAGTATCTTGTATACGGACTACGTGCTGCCCGCCGCACCAAGCAAGAACCCGTGCCAGGAACTAACCCAAAGTATGAATTTTCCTCATAAAACCTTTCGTTCGACAAACTTGTACCAACGCCTACAACCCACCAATTTCATCAAAATGGTTGCTGATATGAGTTACTCTACTGTCTCCCAAGTCATTGAGACTTGGGAAGCCATCCGCAGAAAAGAGAACTACGAGGAGGTAGTTGGAACCAAGTTGTTTCAAAGGTGTGTATCCGAATGTCTCGTCCATCGGCAACTGAATTTGTGACCTACGGACAAGATCTGACATTGTGATTTTCTCTTTAGATTCTTTGCCCTCGAGCCCGATGCTCAACAAATCTTTGGGTTTTCCAAGAATATGGACATGAAATGCGAGGAGGTTTTGAAGAACCAACGTTTTGTCAGGCACGCCAAGTATTTCGTTCAAATGTTGGACAAGGCACTCAGCATGTTGGGTCCCGATATTGAGATGTTGACTGAAGTCTTGCTTGAGTTGGGTGAGAAGCACGTCCGATACGGTGTCAAGCCTGAGTTTTATCCTAGTATGGGCCGCGCTTTGATGGACACAATTCAGGAAATCCTAGGTACTGACCATTTCTCGCCCAATGTCAAGGCTGACTGGGTTGAGGTATACGGCGCTCTCTCGTATGACATGATCCGCGCTCAAAACCACAGCAAGGCCTAAGGTCAGCACTTGGCAGAAAGAAAAAAACAACCAATTTTGAGGCTACGTCCTTGGCATTTGTATAGAATATCACTTTATTGCAAACAACGTCAATATTATTTTAGACCAAGGTCATTGCATTTTCAACCTTGATAGAGTTGCTACCTAGTTTAGTTTGGCATCCTACTATCGGTAGACTATTACCCATCTCATGACAATAACAGAGGGATAACTTTACGAGTGTTGTACCGCACCATGGTATTTCCAAAATCCATCACCGTGATTCCAGTACGTAGCTGGCTGGAGAAAGAATGCCAAGGCTTTCTGCAGGCCTCGTAGAAATTCGTAGAACCATTACTGCATGAACCACCCGCCACCCGCCAGTAGTAGGCAGGTACCGTAGTAGCAGGGCAAGTGTGTCTGGCACAGGCCATTTCCTGGGGCCTATCAGCAATACAATTTTGTTTATTTACTGTATTACATAATTTTTCGAATACAGTAATCCTCTCATTATTTCTGGCTGTTCTGGCTATTATTCGCCTCCCTGTTGCCACAACTACAACACCGTCGTATCATCAACTCCCGCTGTCAGTCATTGATCATTGACATTGAATAATACACTGTAATTCTTGTTCAGACCGTTTGCATTCACCACATCACTGTGATTTGAAACAAAAGCATGGGGGTTGCACTTCTCAAGTTGGTGCTCACGTTGAGCATTTACCTCCTCTCTCTGGTGTCTGTGTTTGCTCCAAATCGTTTGGCAGGAAACCCGACTTGGTTTTCCTTGGGAAATATGTTAGCCAGTGGCGTGTTATTGTCTGGGGGTCTAGTGCATCAGCTGCCGGATGCTGCATATGTCCTAGATTATCCAGGCGCTTTTCCTTGGGCAATGTTCATCGCTGGGCTGACCATGCTGTGTTTCTTCATCATGGAGGAATCTCTGCATATGTTCATTGGCGCTCATCACGAAGAGATTCCTGACATTCATTCCCTGTTACATTCTCATGAACATGAACACTCTCATCAATCAACAGACGACAAATCACATGATCATGATCATGCTCATGATACGGAGAAAACGCCTCTGTTTCATTCCACCCCTCCGATTCCACCTCCACAACCCTTGGTCGAAGGGCAATTTACTCGATCCGTCTCTTGTGGACACCACGGAACGGAGTGTCATTCGACACGTTGCTCCACGACTAGTATTGCTTCTCTGTTGCCCCAACATCACCACCACGACGATCACATTGATCTTCATTTGCATGGGTCGATTCTCGCCAGCGCAGTGTTGATGGTGGCCATTTCCGTTCATTCTGTGTTGGCAGGAGTCTCTATTGGAATCGAAACAAACCCTGTCACTCTTACGAGTACAGCTATTGCCATTTTGGCGCACAAATCCTTTGAAGCTTTTTGTTTGGGAAGCAACCTGGTCACATCCCAAGTGGAATGGCGTCTCAATTTGATTTTAGGTATTACCTACACATTCACTACACCCTTGGGAGTCATCCTCGGTGTACTGCTCAGTGATATCGACCATGGAGCATCTTCCATTGCCGTTGTACAAGCAATGGTGGCTGGAACCTTTATGTATATTTCCATTGTTGAAATTGCCTCCAAGGAGCTTCTGGCCTGTCGAACGGAAAGTTCTCATGGCAAACGCTCCGAAACAACGGCAGGAATTGGCAAGCTGATTTGCTTTGTTGTGGGTTTCTTGCTCATGTCTTCCTTGGCTGTCTATGTATGAGAAGCAGCAAGTACGAGTATGCCATTATTTTTCCTTCAGATTGCTAATGCTCTTGTTCACTACTAGTGTGTTCTTTCCATGTTACTTAGCAAATTTCTAGTACAACTGTTTTTGCAATTGAGGTATCGCACTTGATATTATTTGTACTATTTGTACTAACCCAACTGTACGTTAATGTAGGGTCCATTTCGCATCTCCCTGGTTAACGTTTCTCTGTCCCCAACAGTTTCGCGTGATCCCAAATGCCTCTTCCAGCAGTACACCAGCATCCGGACTATCAATAGGCAATTCCACCAAATGAAGCGAAGGATGCGACTGTACAAAATCTCTAATTCGCTGTGCTTGTGAATGGTAAAACTGAATCATGTCACTGTCCAGAGCACCTGTTCCCTTGGGCAGTTCGGCTCCAAAGGGTTTATCAATGAACCTTTGCCGCAAATCCTTCCAACGGTCGATCGAGCGCAACCACTTCTCGGGCTCACGCCAATTCAGAATCCAAGTGGCATTGGGGTATTGCTTGTATATCGGGTCCAGGAACTCCCACTGGGGAACGGTCATACCTCCATTCATCTCTTGTGCATCCAATTCGGCATAGAGTGTAAAACCATCAATCTTGTCAAAGGTAGCTCGATGATTCTTCAAGTTTGTTCTCATGCGCTTTCCACAGGACATGCGAATCTCTTGTATAGAACCCTCATGCGGAGGGTCACAATCGTAGTGACTTAATCGAGACGTTTCCGGATCGAGGCCACACTTGAAATAACCGTAGATGGATGTGGTTCCTGCTTTCATGAGGCCCATGACAAAAATGGGTACCGGTAACTTGAGTTGATCTGGCCTGAGCCCAATTGGTTGCTCTAGTTGCTCTAGTTGCTGTTGTTGTTGTTGTTGTTGTTGTGTTGGTAGCGCGTTGCTTTGGTCCATCACGGCAGCAGCAGCAGCATCAGCAGCAACCGCATCACCACAGGCAGCACTTTTGTTCATGGAGGGAATAGCTGCCAATCCATGCAACGTTGCTCCTGTGTAAATTCCTGCCACATACGCCAGAAAGGTAAACAATGATATCACTTTTCGACGGTATGGTGCAATATTAGACTTGTTGGGTGTTCTTTTCATACTCAACCGACGAACAAGATGGCTCTTTGAGTTGTAGCCATGTCTCGTTCAGAAATGGCATGTGTTGCAACGGTTTTTTCTCCACTTTGGTTAATTGACTCCAATGAGTCAAATCTGCATGTGAAAAGACAATACTAGTAGACAGCTAGGACGCTCATTAATTTCTCAAACTAAAATAAGAATGGCACAAAAGTCAATAGCAACCACTAAAAGCAGGAGTTTAGATATCAATCACACCTATTCTTCAACCGAAATGTTATCAGCCAAAGTTGTCAAGTCTGGAAGTTCAATTTTGGGTTCACCGGGAAGTTTTTCTGCCATGCTTCCATAGCGGTTCAAACGAGCCACTTGATATCCAAAATGAGCTCCAGCGTGACTATCCCAAGCATTGTTCGAAACGAAGCACACTTCCTCGGCGCGAATTTGGAAATGATCCAAGGTCAATTGATACACACGAGGGTCCGGTTTGTTGACTTGCACTTGTTCAACCGACAAAACGGCATCCAGCAAATCACCAATTCCGGCAGACTCAACGGCGGCATCAAGCATTTCGTTACAACCATTGGACAAAATGGCAGTTTTGAGACCCTTGGCTCGAAGTGCCTCCAGGCAAGGCTTAACATCGTCAAAAGCCGAGAGTGTAAAATAGGCACCGAGTAGATCCTTATGAAGTTCGGGGTCGTTGATTCCATGACTTTCCAATGCATACGAGAGAGAGTCGGAGGTCACCTGAGAAAAGGGAACATAGGCATTTTGCAGACTGCGAAGCCAAGTGTACTGAAGTTGTTTGTCTCGCCACATGGCTGAAACCGATGGTGCCTTGTCGCCTAGCCTGGAAGACAACCTCGCCACCGGTGAGTGGACATCAAACATTGTCGCATATGCATCGAAGACTACGGCCTTTACTCCTTTGATCATCTTGTTGTTGTTGGTGTTGTTGTTGCTTCAAAAACTGGTCGTTCATTCAAAAGATATGATGCTGCTCAACATGAAGCCCTGTGAACAGGTTTGGCCCGTCCGAAGAACGAGAATTGATGTCTGCGACATCAGTGAGACATGCAAAAGATTGTGCGACCATAGAGCGAGCAAAGGTGCTTGGGAAGGAATTGGCATTGATAGTGACTACAACAACATCATGTTATTAAACTGACTAAGCTCATCATAATTCTAAAAGGACATAGTTTGGGTTCTGGTAGCTGTAGGATGGCCGGATAGATTGGTTGCAAGTCGAAGCAGAATGAGGAGTATCACGGTTTATCATCAACATGATGGAAGGGAATGGTTTTAACCATGTACGCGACATGAGAACAATAATGTCGTCATTTTATTTGGATGCTTGCACCTTGTTGGATTGTTTGGTATCTGGACTTCGCTTGCACGTTGAGTTGGTTTTCAACTCTGCAGAAACACGAAAACAGAACATTGCAATCAGTCTGAATATGAAGAGAATCTTGTGTATTGGATCTGGCGCATTGATAGGATATACACAAAAGAAGAATGCCCCCCTCTATTGAGAGTTCCTTGTGGGCTGTGAACCCATCATCAGCAATCTCAACTAGCATCCAGACACTCAACACTGTACGGCATGTCTCCCAGCCTACACCAACACGCAATGCTCGGTACCTTGCGAAATCGTGTGGTCACTAGTCTAAGACTAGACTTCGAATGGTTGATTGGGAGAATAGGGTATCCTGCGTGTTGGTACTGGTGTTGGTATTGGAGTCCGTGATGTCTCATTGACAGTGCTGTTTGGCCTAGCTGTGTTTTCTTTGGTAGAATCGTCGTCGGACATGCTCCCAACTCCCACCGTTTCATCGCTCCATTGATATGAGATATCAGGAATGAAACGTCTGTGTACCAGATTTTAGCATCACGCGGAACAAAGTGTAAAAGAGTATTCAGAAAAGTATCCTCTCCCAAATCAAAATTTCTCAATTCCACAAAGGCACGCCGTTCAATAGGTTGGACTTGAATGTTAAGCCATATCCCTGAGGAACCTCCAAACCAAATCGAGATAGTACCTCGCTGAAGTGCATGGTCATAGTTGTTCTTTACATCGTTTACAAACCCTTCGACGACTCCGTTGGACATGCGAGCCTTACAAATGCCTCCAATGCGTACTTCCATGTCCATCAAATCCAGTGCTCGACAGGGTTTGTATGCCGATCCTCGTTGACCCGAGGTGGGAAATTCGATTTTCCATAGTTCAGGGCTTTGGTCATAGTTTCCATTCGAAACAAGAGCCGACGCATAGACAGGGGTCCCTTCTGGACCAGTAATGGAGACTGTTTGTGACATTTGTTTTTCATGCTCCAGTTGAGCCCGAAGATCGAGAATCTCTTGATGCATTTCGGTGATGACCTTGTCGCGCAAGGCAGCAGCCACAAAGGGAGCCAAATCAGACATGGTGCCTTGCTGGGTTCCCACTACTGATGACAATGAATTCACCCTCCTCCTCGTTGGGATTGTGCATACATCATTGGTGTTGGTATTTTGGTTCCGACACAACATGTTGTTGTATGTGTAAGCTTCCGTCTTCAAGTCCCATGTGACCATGTGACCAGGATCCAGAGCGTTGGAAAACGTTATTGATGGGCAACCACGAATGGAGAAAAATGTTTGGTCGTAGAGGTCAAATGAGGATGCATGGTCAGAAGATGACTACCGGAGGTGGAGGAGTAGCTGTTGGTGGCATTATTATTCCTAGACCAAAATAGGCCCAGTCACAGGTACCCTTATATAAGAGCAGAGAGGTAAAAGACGCACACTTCGCTCTTTCACCGTGTTCGCGCAATCATCGCAACAGGAAATCTTTCTAAGTTTTGATGAGATTCTCTGCTGATGATTCGAATTTCGGGGCAATCGGAATAATACACCGCGTTGATGATACTGGATAGTGGTTCACTATGATTTTACGAATATTGGGTGCGACGCCAAGGGTTGATTCTATAGGCCTTGCATTGAACAAACATGGTTGAGGCATAGCTGGTACAGTTTTACTTAACGGATGGCTGGGTTCTACATTCGAACAAGGGGAGGAGGCACGGTACTCATATTTAGTAGTGACGGCAGTTAGTAGTACTGATCGTCTGTATTTTTTACTACCACCACTACAGCACTGGTACTATTATAACATACCACCACGCGCGGAGGGACAAATCCAACAAATCCCCGAGGCCCAACTCACCTCCTCCTCCTTGTTTTGATCGTAGGAATTTGTACGTGCAACTTGCAGCTTCAACACAACAATTGAGAAGAATACGTCCTGCTTGTTGTGTGTTTTTGTATCCTTTCAACGTTGCTCTCTTCGCCCCTACTGGTGGCACAAAACCCAACAAATATTTCTACATAGGCTCTGGGATGCCAACAAGAAGTCAATCTTTGTCGGCGTCTTTTGACTTTCCTTCAGGGGAACTGGAGGCATCCAGTGCACACTTTTCCAAGAAGAGCCAGCATCGAGTCTCGCGATGGGCATTACAAGAGATTGAGCAAGTGTGTGATGACCAAGTCCTGACGGAAGAGTTGCAAGCACTGCCACAGGTTGTGTGGGATGATGTTCAAGTGAAACAATTGTTGGGTCAAGGAGGATTTTGCAATGTTTATGAAGTTCAACTGCGAACGGAGGCTTCTCCCAATCCATCACAAAAGCTGCAGCGATCACAACAACAACAACAACAACCGCCACTGGCACTCAAACAGATCAAGGAATCCAAACGCCAAAATGAGGAAGGGTGGATCATGGCTGTCTTTGATTTGTGCAATGAAGCATCGCTGCTGGCCAAGTTGAATCATACAAATATCGTTCGGATAAAGGGAGTTTGTCAATCCAAAGTGTCCAGTGCTTACAGGATGGGGCATGGCTATTTCTTTTTGATGGAGAAGCTAGATGAGACACTTTTTGATCGTCTACGCCGTTGGAGATCACAGCGTTCCAAGTCTATCTTTCCTTGGGCTCGCTTTCGACGCCACTCCCTGGCCAGTTCCTCGGACAAAAAGGAAGTGGAGGGAGCTGTTCACTCTACCCACATGATGCATGACCGTCTCTCCCAAGTCGCCATGGGTGTGGCTCGGGCCATGAGTTACTTGCATGCACCCGAACGTACCATTGCCTTGCGAGACTTGAAGCCTCAAAACATTGGTTTTGATGCTTCGGGTCAAGTCAAGTTGTTTGATTTTGGAATGGCTAGACCCTTGCAGGAAACCTTAACCGAGCTTGCAGGGACGTTTCGTTATCTATCTCCTGAAGTGATCATGGGATATCGGGTAGGTCTTGAAGCTGACGTATACTCCTTTGGCGTCATCTTGTATGAACTAGCCACCTTGGACAAGCCTTATGATCAGTACTTCTCCAGAGGGAAAATGGTGCGAAGAGATGCTTTCCGAGCAGAAGTTTCAGTCTCTGGATGGAGACCAGATCTCCAGGGGATTCCTTGTCGTGCTACTCGCCGACTCATTGCCAACTGCTGGCAAGCGTCACCGCGGGCACGTCCCACCTTTCGAAGGGTGGTTGCTCAACTTGAAGAAGTCTTATCGGAGAAGAAGGAAACACCACTGGTTGTCCTTCCGGAAGACAACGAGAAACCTTCCGTCTCACTTTTGCCACCATCGCTGGCCCCAAAGAGCTTTCAGGGACTTCGACCACTACCACGTCAGAAGCACCGGGGATGCTCCGATATTACAGATGCAACTACATCGTCCAACTCTGGACGCACGGATACGATGTGAATGGGAGTAGGTCCAACCACCGTCTCCGACCATGTAAATTTAGATCAACGTTTTTGAAGGAAATGTAAAACAAAACACTACTTTACATCAGTTGTACTGATTGGGGTCCATTGCTTGATTACTCCCATTCTGCCCGAGACACAATGGTATCCTCTTCTTCGTCGGCATCTGGACGGTGTAGACCACCGTTAGATGGAAGCGCAGCATTGGATAATCCCAGACTCTGTGCCAAGGAAGTTTCTTTTCGAAGCCTGGCGGGAGATTTGTGTTTGTTTCTTCCCGACAGTACAGGTTGCCCGACATGAGAAACGGTTTGGGTCATTCTCGACGAGCTCGAATAGCTTGTGCTTGGAGTGGTGCTAGAGGTTCCCGCGGTTCCCAAGGGGGTACCTCCAGATGCACTCTTTCGTCGAAAGATATCCCTAGGGCTTCTAGCACGTCCTCCTCCTCGACTGCTGCTTTGACTTCGACTGTTGTCCAACGATGGGCGAGAGGCCAAAACGAGACTGGCGCGCGCACCTCCACGTTTGCTTCGGTCCAACAGCGATTGCGAATAAACTACTTGCTGTGTTTGTTGCTGTTGCTGTTGTTGTTGTTGGACAGACCGATTGAATAGTTCGGGGTGGGATTCCTCAAACTCTTGCGACTCACTAGAGAACCATTCCTTGACTGTCGCTACGGCAGCAGACTTGGGAGAGGGACCAGTTTGTTTCACCTCTGTCTCAACTGACTGTTGTTGATATTGCTGTTGTTGCTGTTGTTGATGATATTCCAAGTGATGTTGCTGGTTGTAGTCCTCTTCGGTCTCTGGAGGGGCGTCGCGTTGTTCCTCCATATCACTTTGTGACGGACGTTTCAAATGTTGTGGAAGCTCTGCGGGAGGGTTGGAAGCAGCCCACTCTTTGAAAGCAATCTTTGCCAGACGATGCTGTTCTTGACGGGCCGCTCGAGGATCATCGACCACAACTTCAATACCCGCGGACGTATCTTCAGGGACAATCTCCTTGTACGCATGGCTGTTACTCTGTGGTGGCATGCTGCTGGCTTGTTGTTCCTTTCTGCTCGATCGAGTTGGTGCAGCTGGGGAATTCTTGGTCGCTGCAGCAGGTTTGGAGACTTCCCTTTCGGAAGATGACGTGTTTGTGGGTGCAAGGACAACAGGAGACTTGCGGGTTTGCCTTCGAGGAGTACCACTCATCAACACTTGAATCTTGTCAATGATTGCTTGGTTCTCCTCCATCTCTTGCTCTCTTTCTTCCAAGCTTTGCTGGAGAGCACTAACGTGTTCTTCCAATTGAGTGTTTCGTTCCTTTTCTTCCCACAAGTCTTTGCGTAGTTGATTTTCCAAGGCTAGTGCTTGGGTTTTGTATTCTTCAAATTTTTCCTTGACTTGTGCCATGCGATCTTGGTAGACTTCGACAACTTCCCTGACTTTGGCATCGCTTTCGTATGCGAGTTTGTTCATGGCAGCTTTGGAGACAGCAATGAGCATGGGAGCCCGACGAAGGGCTCGCATGGCATCTTCACGGGTATGATTGGATGCAAGCTGACTCGCCAAATCCGTGGGAGTTCGTCCCGCAGCATCCCGTGTAGCAGATGCCTTGGGATGCACCGTCAACAAAGCCATGAGAACATCCTCCTCAGCTCCCCACTTGGCAGCCAAATGAAGAGGTAGTTGACCTTCCCTATCTTCTTTGGTTCGCGTCGCCGACGGATAGGTCATGATCAAGCGAGCGACAACATCGAGAGACGCTCCTGCCATGCAGGCAATATGCAAGGGTAGATATCCCCATTGTCCCTTGGTCTGTACCGCTGCTTCATGAACTTCCAACAAAAGTGAAATCAACTCTACAGGCGGCTGATTTTTACAGGCTTCATGAAGAGCCATGTTTCCTTGTTGTTCTTCTCCCACCATCCCTGGCCCTTGGGCTTGTTGGCTCGAGTCGTTGTTGTTGTTGTTGTTGTTCTTGCTGCCATAGGGAACAAGGATAGAAGCTTCATTGGGACACTGACGAAGCCTTTGGATGGCTTGTGACCATTCTTGATTTTCAATCAAGGCAATGAGTAGCGGAACCGAAGGTTTGGGAGCCTGATAGGGTTGTGGTCGATTGGCTGGAGACTTGGGAACCCGCGATATGAGATCAGGAGACATCATGCGTTGTGGAGTTCTAGCGCGAGATACCATGGTTGTTGTTGCAGTTTGTTGTTGCTACTGCGAGTTTGTTGTTGATGAAATTCCCACACAACAAACAAAACTCACAACAGCTGTTGGGGACAAGTTGGAGGTGGTACAGTGGTAGTGTGTCACCTCCGCTTCGCTGAAAAATGTGAGCGTGTAGGAGGAGGGGGAATGCTACCTACAGTTTGATATACCTGTATATCTGTCACTGTGACATGGGCATATTCGCCAACTTTTCCGGCCAAGTATTGTGGATGGATACATATGAACCTACTATTCGTACTACCACACATTCATGCACAACGTGTGGACCCAAACCACAGCATAGTAAACACATACCATACTGAACCACCATGGCCCAAGCGTCGACCAACAGCAGCGATGCTGCCGCTGCTCCTCCTGCTGTCTCCTCGGCACCACAATCTCAGCCTACAGAAGCAAATAGTGCCAAGGAATCCTCTGTTCCAGAATCCAAACCAACAACTGTTTCCACACCTTCCACTACAACAACTACCAAGGCACCAGTGACAATTGCTACGACTCCTGCAGCAACCCTAACAGGCAACGTTGCACCTTTGCCAGTGGCAGATTCCACTTCCCAAACACCAAAACCACAGGTCAACCTACCCTCATCAGTGAAACCTTTTACAACAATTGAAAAGCCTGTCACAACAGCCAATTCCAATCCATCGCCCAATCCAGCCAATCCACCAAAACCTACTCCAACTGTAGCAGGAGTCAAGCGAAAGCTCTCGGATACGACGAGTACAAACACGAACACAAACACAAATACTGCTGGTAATACCAATGTGAATGTGAATACGAGTACCAAGGACCCTCCATCTCAGCAGCCAGTTGCGGTACCATCTGCTGTTTCGACTCCATCCACAACTAGGCCCCAGGCACCTCCATCCAATTTGACGTTTGCGGATGGGCCAGTTGTGTCCAAGGTGGTGGGTGATATTCTCAATTTGTTGCAACATTGTAAGTTTCATGGAATTGGAGTTTGTGATGGAAAAAACTGCCTATACCGTAGTCGTTGGTTAACTAACATAATATGTGGTGGACGACAGATGGGCCATTGACGTTGGGACAGATGGAGTTCAACTTGCCACCGCTACAAGGGGAACGGTTGCGGTCGCCACATTTGTCAGATATTGTTGATCTATTGGAAACCTGTGGGATATTACAAAAGGAACAAGTGTGGGCTTCAACATCGGGTTCATCCGAGACTGGCGGCGACAGCAATATTAACACAACCAACCCTAGTCCACCGAGATATTGTGTCCAACAAGGTCATCTCCGACTTTTTCAAGTGTCCCCATCAACTGTCATGGAGGAAATCTTGCAAGCGCAACAGGAATGGAAGGCGAGTCAACAACGGCAGGAGATTTTGATCAAGGCACTCCAGGCGACGGGACCTAGTGCGGTGCATCCTAGAATTACTTTGAAACGGATTCTGTCGGAATTTCCAGATGTCATTACAGATCCGCTTTATGTCACGGCCTTGAGGAATTTAAATGTGGATCTTGGTACCGTGTTGGGGATCGAGTCTCCACCCGCGGCGGGAGGTACGGCAACCAAAAAGAAGAAAAAACGCAAACGACCTAGTACAGCATCTACTTCTACAGCTGCCACAGGAAGCGGCGGTAGTACTCCAGCTACCGGTAGTACACCCAAAAGCAAGCAACCAACACCAGCCGCCGATGCAACATCCACTCCAGGTACAACTCCGGCTACGGCACCACCACCAGCAACGTCTACCACCGGCAGTGCACCAAAACCAACAGATACTACTCTTACGCCAAAGCAAACAACTACCGCCACCGAGGCAAAGCCTACTCCCATTGCTTCGTCTCAGACTACACCTGCTCCTCCTGCTACTCCAACACCAACTCCCGCGCCCAAAGAGGAGACTTCCAAGACTGCCACTCTTGCGCCACCTACTCAGACTCTGGAAGCGAACACTCCCAACAAACCTTCCATTGTTGTTGCAGACAAGGATGTACCGGTAGGTGCAAAGGAAACAAGCACCCCAAACACAACCACAACGCCATCAAACGTTCCCGAAGGCACCACAGCTGAGACCGTTCCACAAGAAAATATCGTGACCGGAAAAGCTACAACTAAGCCCTAGCTAGAGACTTTGTTGGCATTCAAGAAGATTCTTGCAGTTCTCCTACAAAAGACATTCGGCGTTCGCAAACATGATTGATGCAGCATGCCACACAATAGGCCCACGTGCATGGAACAACTTCCTGCACGCGCCTTGTGAATCAAATTCCGGTGACTGTTGACTTTCATCACGTTTGAATTCGGAATGGAAAGAGAGCTTGGGAACCTACAGTTGAGTTCTCTTTTTGGGAGTAGAATTCAATGATGTAACAAGAATCGTTTACTGTATTACTGTAGTGTGTATTCTAAGATGTAATCTAGATGAGGTCTCCAACGAGCCAAGGTCTCTATGCAACCAATTGCATGGAACCTCCGAGCTGCATGTAGTACCCGGCAGGTCCAACGACGTTGGTTCCTTCCATTTCGATCATGAATGCAGAAACCTTTCCGTTTTCAATGCGAAGAGTGTACCTTGGAGCAAAGTCCTCGACCAACTTGCCGCTGGCTGGCAAAGCAGGAAGGTTGGCAAAAGCGAATGGAGCTCCTGTGTGTGTACCGCGGGTCCTTACGTTGGTTACCTCGACAAATCCGGGACGAACTTCACGGATGTCGTCGTATGTAATGCAAATGTCAGGAAGGGAATGGTGAGCTTCATCAACAGCCTGCATGAACATGGCCAAGGGCATGCCTTGCTCCGCACCAAAGAAGCAAAACATAGCTCCTGGAGCACAGAATCGTTGCATGGTCTTGGCATCGCCAAGATTGAAGGCATCGATGAACTTGCACTGAACGAGTTTGGAATTGAGACTGTCGTCAGTTCTTTCTGCGCCCCTGTTCTTCATGGTGGACAACTTCTTCTCAAGGAGTTCCCTTTGAACAGAGTTGAGGTTTCCCATGCTGTGTTTTGTTGATTTACGATTTGTTGTTGAAAGGTGTGAGGATTTGAGTTTTATGAGACGGGGTGGAGGGAATTGAATCAAAGTGTGAGGGAAAGAAGGCCCAGGATGTTCGCATCGGTTCATATCCCAACCAGTTTCTACATTCGCGATTCCCACGTCGCGAACTGCCTTGAAGTTAGTTAAGGGAAAATATCATGACAACCCTCGTGAGTTGTGCCACCACTACTATAAGACTTCTTGAACTTGG
This sequence comes from Nitzschia putrida, assembly GCA_016586335.1. Taxonomy (NCBI): domain Eukaryota; phylum Bacillariophyta; class Bacillariophyceae; order Bacillariales; family Bacillariaceae; genus Nitzschia; species Nitzschia putrida. Next base: position 70,955 of record BLYE01000051.1, on the reverse strand, counting down.
CACCAACATTTTGGAAGAATCAAAAGCTTAACTCTTATGAAACTGGGTCCGCGGACTAAAATGTGGTGTCGATACGACAGGACGAAACTGCAGGAATCGTTATGTTGTGAAAGAAGAACACTCGGCGGGAGTGTCTTTGTGGGACCAACAACTAAGGTACCCAGGGGTTCCCATCAAGATCAGGGTTGAATGTTCCTCGTTTGGCTTATTACTATTGTCGCCAGAATTTTCCACAGGTTCGTGGTGGACCGTTTTCATAAAGATATCGAGTCTCGACGGGAAATCTCTCACAAGATGCCAATCTACAGGTAGAACTCAGGGAGAAAAGCAGTAGCGTTCATCAGGAAGCCTCCGTCAGGATTAATGGTTGGGAACAACTTCTAAACTACCTTACAGTACTGCTAGAACAGTGCTAAATTAAGAGAAAAGCGTCAGTCTGCTACGCCTGTTAGAGTCTCATCCTGGCAATATTGCACGCGATACGACTTTCGCTATTTCAGATTGCGTTTTACATTTTGGATTGCGACTTGGACTACGAGTACGTACTGTACCTCTGTTTGCACTTCTGTATAGCACGATGAATCATTATCCTATCAAGAGGAATTCTAGTCTTGGAGTTGGCATCCAATTGTTTGATGTTGACCAACAACTTAGCCCTTCCCCAGGATTTGCTGCCAGAAGAGTGCGGCTTGACATTTGTTTAGGAATTGTTTAGTTTATATTCTAAGATGTATTCAAGTGGGTGATTTTGCTGTCGTAGCCAACTACTGCACCATTTGCAACTCTCCCCCAAGTTGCAAGTAAAATCCGGCAGGCCCAACAACGTTGTTTCCCTCCATTTCAATGATGAACTCGGTTATCCTTCCATTTTCGATTCGGAAGTTGTATCTTGGAGCGTAGTCTTCGATCAACTTGCCACGGGCTGGCAATGGTGGGAGATTGGCAAAAGTAAACGGGGCACCCGTGTGAGTGCCTCGGGTCCTCACGTTAGTCACTTGAACAAAACCAGGTTCGACTTCCCTGATATCGTCATACGTAGCGCAAAGGTCTGGGAACGCTTGATGGCCTTCCAAAACGGATTGCATGAACAAGGCCAATGGCATACCTTGTTCTGCACCAAAGAAACAAAATGTAGATCCTGGTGCACAGACTCGATGCATGGTCTTGGCATCACCTAGGTTGAAGGCATCGATGAACTTGCACTGGATAAGTTTGGAATTGAGACTATCGTCAGTTCTTTCTGCACCCCTGTTCTTCATGGTGGACAACTTCTTTTCAAGAAAGTCTTTTTGAACGGAGTTGAGGTTTCCCATGTTGTACTTGGTGATCTGAAGTGATTTAGATTGTTGCAAATGTGTTTTTGTGAGATCCACTCTGGGGATAGAAACTGTTGTGGGCTGTGTTTGGGATTTTAGACGAAGTTCCCACCTGTTCATCTTTTGCTGCGAACAAACAGAAGGGACTCCAACTGACTATGCCAAGGCCTGGGCAGCTTTCTTAATGATTCAGTTCGTCATGGGAACCTGACGACATGTGAGGGGCCAGCAAGGAAGAAATTCACGACTATGCTGGAATCACCAACAATAAGAAGATAGCAGAATGGAGATTTCTACTACTGCAGACACCTACCGTAGCTATTTCCTACTACGTTGTCTGCTTCGGGAATTGCACACCTTGCACGTGTTCATGGTTTCGTAATTATCCGATTCACGTCTCATGCATGTCATGGAATCTACGATTGCCTTTTCTATTCTACACTTTTATCCCCTTGCATGTTGCATGCCGATCTGAACGGCCAGAGTTAGGATTCCCCTTGGTATTGTCTCTGCCTTGTCGGATACCTATCCGAGCTCCGTGAATGGAAGGGAACTCTCATTCACGATACATTTTACACTTTTCATTACAATAGCTCATAAGTTTAGTTTTACGTTACTTGACTACCCGGGCTTACTGCACTTTGATCAAAAATTGTAAGAAAGTCTACCAAAAACTAACCGCGATATCGCAGCGATAAGCGACCCTACCTTTCAACAACAAAGAAAACAAACATCATTCCTATCAAAAGGAAACCCAAGGATCGTCACAATGGTGACACAAAAGTATATCGAAATTGCGGATGTGGACGAAAGTCTTGTATTCGAGGAGACAATCAAGTACAAGACTACGGTGACCACAACCCTCGACGCTCAAACTGTGAGCGAGGAAGAGGTTATTCGGTACGTGGGAAAGCTTCCACCATTCCCAAAACCTCTCTTGGTGATGAAGTTTATCAGGGACTTCACCGCTGTTTCCGCGAAGTTCCGCTGGAGCAAGTCCAAGTGCATCAGGAACTTCACGGACCATCTCGAAGGAGTACCTTTGAGCGAATGGGAAGACTTGGTGTTGGAGCCAGGAGTGCCAAACCAAGAAAACCAAGACAATTGAAAACAACAGATTTCAGAGGAAGTCTCAACAAGTGGATCGAAAAAATGCTCGCCGGGCTCGATTTCACGAAAGCAGGCCATGTACTTAAGGGATGTCGCCAAGAAGCCGCGACACTTGTCCCCGTCTCAGTATCTGCAACGTATGAAAGCCCTATGTGCCTATGCTATGTGCATGCCGAATGTCGATCCAGAAAAGGGGACGGCAACATCGGCCCTCACACAAAAGGAGCTTGTCACGTCGTTTTTGCGTTCGATGCCCAAGGCTTGGAAGAAATCAATGATTGCCAACGGCAGCGACCCCAATCAAGTCGATATCTCCGAGGTTGTGAAGTACATGGACCTACAGTACAACAACCAAGACGAACGACGACGAAACAGGAGGCGATCGAAAGGATCGAAGTGGTCAAAGAAGGTCTCAAAAGCCCTCTAGACCAACTACTGGCGATGCAAAGAAGTCAAGCCAAGGCAATTCCAAGGATCAAAAAGCGGACACAGTCAAGCCAGATGATCCTTGTCCAATCCACAAGAGTGGGAACCACAAGTGGAGAGACTGCTACCAGAATAGATTCAGAGATCAGGCTCAGAATGCGGAGAAAAGGTCGAAAAGAGGCCAGATTGGACGCCATCTGGAGGTTCGTCCTCAGCCCTACAAACCTCGAGAAACTCGATACTACACTCGTTCTCAGCAAAGGAACGTGGAGAAAGTCATGCGGCGGCTCAGAATGCTGTTCGGTCGAGCAATCAAGTTCCAAAAAGCACCCTTCGGAGGCCAATTGCAGTGATTCCAATTCGATGCATTCAGATCTGAATTGGTGCAATCCAGTGACGGGAGCTAGTCTCGGTTCGAATCCTGAGAGCCTATTCAATCAGGTTGGAGAGTTGGAGCCAGAGAGATATGAGATAAAAAATAGTTTCAATTCTGATGTTCATCCAATCCCCGAGTTCAATGAAAGTGATCTGTCTTTTGAACCAGACCTTTTTGCCGACAACCCTGGCCACAGCCAGTAAGATGGGTGAAATGCGGGGTCAGTTTGTCTTTCGGGCCCTCCTAGATCATGGTGGTTCCAACACAATGATCAATCGTAGGTGTGTCCCGAGTGGGCTCGAGTTGATTGATGAGAAGAAAACGACATTTGAAACGACCGCTGGACCTGTATCCCAGTAATCATGTTGTCTACTTATATGATCTACAACTCCCCGAGTTCGCCTTGACCAGATCCGTTCGGAAGGTCAAGTGTCATGTCTTTGATGCTCCAAGTGTGGAGCATGATATCATCTTCGGCAGGACGTTCTTGAATTCCTGCAAGATCGATGTCCTCTCAAGCAAGCTTGCGAGTTCATGGTGTGGAAAAGAGGTTCCTTTCCATCCGCACGGCCACTTTCATGATAATGAGATAGTAAGAGCCATTTTGGAAGTCCAACCCATTTGTGTTGAGAGACTTGTGGAGAGTTTCATGGCCTCGATCCAAGAGAGCAAGTCGACGAAGGCAGATGTGAATGTCGTCGCGCGAAGCCAATTCCACTTAACTGAGGATCAGAAGGATGAGCTTCGTCTGATTCTCCTCAAGTTCGACAAGCTGTTCTCCGGCAAACTTGGCAACTACCCTCACAGGAAATTTCGGATTCAACTCAAGCCAGGGACGAAACCGTATCATGTGAAACGTCCGTATCCGATTCCTCAGCAATTGCTGAAGGTAGTCCAAGCAGAGCTTGACAAACAAGTGAAGGAAGGCACCTTGGAGCGAGTTTATGACACTGAATGGGCAATGCCGATGCTTGTAGTACCCAAGAAAAATGGCGAGATTCGCCTCGTGGACGATTTGAGAGAACTCAACAAGGTGATTGAGAGACCCAAGTATATGTTGCCGAGGATCCAAGACATCTTCCGTCGGCGTGAAGGCTATTCCTTCTTCACGAAGGTTGACTTATCCCAGTGTTTCTACACTTACACACTGGAAGACGAGTCTACATGGTATTGTGTGATTGCGACTCCAGTCGGCAAGTATCGTCGTTTGCGATTGCCGATGGGCCTAACACCTTCGCCCGATTGGGCACAAGCTACTTTGGAGGAGGTTTTGAGTCCAGTGATGACGACCAGAGAGTAGAAGTATACATTGATGATATAGGAATCTTCTCGAACACATGGGAGGAGCATGTGGAGACTCTTGAAATGGTTTTGAAGTTGCTACAAGAGAATGGCTACACAGTGAACCCTGCGAAATGTCAGTGGGGGTGTGAAGGAAACGGATTTGGTTGGGCCATTGGCTAACCCCTACTGGCCTCAAGCCATGGCGTACCAAGATTGATGGTATTCTTGCTTTGGACAGGCCCTCGAACCCTTCGTCAACTGAGGGGCTTCATCGGTATGATCAACTACTACAGGGACTTTTGGAGGCGTCGCTCTCACATCCTTGCCCCTCTTACTGCTTTGACTAAGGTTCAACCCAAAGCAGTTCCTTCGACATTGGACCAAGGAGTGTGATGAAGCTTTTGATGAAATCAAGGCTGTGATTGCTGAGGATGTTTTGTTGGCGATACCCAGATCCAAACAAACCTTTTGTGATCGAAACCGATGCTAGTGATTTCAGTTAGGGGCTGTTATCAAGCAGGACGACATGCCAGTCGCGTTCTATTCACGCAAGTTAACTGATGCCCAGCGGAGGTATCCAGCAAGTGACAAGGAAGCGTTGTGTATTACTGCTGTCTTGGAAGAGTTCCGCCCTATATTGTACGGTGGCCGTATCACCATCTACACGGACCACCAGAATCTGACCCAGCGCGATCTTAAGAGCCAACGATTGATGCATTGGAGATTGCTTATTGAAGAGTTCGCCCCCGAAATCATCTACAAGCCGGGCGAATCCCAACGTTACTGCCCGACACTTTATCGCGATTTCCTCTACGTCCTCGCGATCCAGGGGAGAAGCAGGATGACATTCAACAAGATCAAGCTCTTGCTGAAAGTCTTATGTTCTATCCTTCAGAGTTGCATGTTTTCCCATTGCGCCTTGATCGTTTGGCTTCATTCTCAAGAGAGAGATCCAGGGTTGAAGATTTGCTTCGCTTTGATCACTTCGACAGGATTACCATCCACGGAGTTGATGATGTTGTTGTTCGATTTCCAGAGATTGGCAACCGAAACAAAATATCAGTTGTACGTTCCACCTTCATTGGAACAAGAGGTCATAGCATGGTATCATGCAATGACTGGCCATGCCGGACAAGACCGAATGGAGAAGTCGATGCGTCATTCTGTACTTCCCAGAATTACGCAACAAGATCCAAGAGTATGTTCGGACTTGCGATGCTTGTCAACGGTGCAAGAATGTTGGACAAGGCAAGGCCATTTGCCTCCTCGTGAGGATGTTTCTGATCCATGGGAAGAAGTTGCAGTTGACTTGATTGGTCCATGTGAAAGTCAATGTTTGTGAACATTGGTGAAGTGAGCTTCTACGCTTTGACTGTTATTGATACAGCTACTACATTGACAGAGATGGCGAGGATGGAAAGAAAACACTGCGTTCTATACAGCAAAGTTGTTTGCCAACCTTGGTTGAGTCGTTATCCAAAGCCACTTCGATGTATCCATGATCCTGGAACACAATTTACTGGAGCTGAGTTTCAGGCTGCTCTTGTGCGTGAAGGGATTCAAGCTGTCCCAACTACAGTGAAGAATCCCCAGGCCAAACGCTGTGATCGAGCGTATGCACAAGACAATTGGTGATATGCTACGAACATCTCTTCGAGCAAACATTCCTCAGAATGTCCGCAATGCTGTGGAGCTTGTGGATGATTGCCTTGCGGCTTGTGTGAGAGGATTGAGAGTTGCTGTCCACACTACTATGGGAGTGTCGCCTGGCGCGTTGGTATTTAGGCGTGATATGTTATTGCCTTTTCCAATGATCGTTGACTACGAGATGATTCGACAAAGACGTCAGGCTACTATTGATTACAATGCTGCAGTGGCGAATCGCAGGAGAAGGTTTCGCGACTATGAAATGGGAGAGGAAGTCATGTTGATCTTTCCAGATCCAGATACCTTGCAAGAAAGAGCTGAAGGTCCTTATCCCATTGTCCAAGTTCATGTGAATGGAACTGTCACTGTTGAGCGACCTGGAGGAGTATTGGAGCGTTTCAACATTCGCCGTCTTCGTCCTTACCATCGTCGAGTTGAACCGCCCTAGGGGAGAAGCAGAGTGCAGACACCTACCGTAGCTATTTCCTACTACGTTGTCTGCTTCGGGAATTGCACACCTTGCACGTGTTCATGGTTTCGTAATTATCCGATTCACGTCTCATGCATGTCATGGAATCTACGATTGCCTTTTCTATTCTACACTTTTATCCCCTTGCATGTTGCATGCCGATCTGAACGGCCAGAGTTAGGATTCCCCTTGGTATTGTCTCTGCCTTGTCGGATACCTATCCGAGCTCCGTGAATGGAAGGGAACTCTCATTCACGATACATTTTACACTTTTCATTACAATAGCTCATAAGTTTAGTTTTACGTTACTTGACTACCCGGGTGAAGTCTCCTGCCGTTGGTCTTTACCAGTGAGATAGGTTTTACCAACGCCAAGATTCTTCCACCTTGAAGAAGTCTACACAAGGCTTGATTGTTACCCCGTGTCGCTCTTGTGTCACGGAACCTCAGTCCCTCGTTCTACTTCGGACAATTAGTTTCATTCATGATTGCATTCTTACACTTCCAACGATGTCAGGATTCCTATCCCAACTTTTATTGAGACATGGATCCTGCTCACGATACTATTCTGCATGTCTTTCATCAGACTCAAATACCAAAGACCCAAAACAAACCAAACAAACACTACATTTTAACTCACAAAAATAGCTTTACGTTTACTGACTACCGCGGCTTACTGCACTTTGATCAAACTTTGTAAGGAAGTCAAATTCCTGAAGCTCTACGTCCGTGTATCGCAACGATAGGCGACCCCACTTTTTCATCAAGAAAATCATCTCTCATCATTACTTTCAACCAGAGTAACCGCTCTCGCCATGTCAGGCAGGTACATCGATATCAACGACGCGGACGAGGAAATCGATTCCCTCCAAACCGTCAAGTACAAGGCCACCCGTTACGACGACCCGAGACAACTCAACCCAGGAGGAGCAACTTTGTCGCTACGTGTGCAAGTTGCCCTCGTTCCCGAAGCCACTCTCAGTGATCTGTTTTGCGAGGACTTTCTGAATGTCGCCGTTCTTTTCTCATGGGACAACGCCGCCAAGATTTCCCGGTTCAGAGATCATCTCGCGAAGACTCAACTACTGAAGTGGAACGACGTCCTCAAGCAAGAAACGAATTTCGACGTGGCTATCCAAATTGTGGCTGCGCAGGATGGCCTCGCCGGGCTCGATGCCGAGAGGCAAGGAGAGTATTTACTCTCCGAGGCGCGCAAGCCTCGCCACATGAGTCCAACCGAGTACAAGGAACGCATGGAACTCCTGTCTACTTACGCAACTTGGATGCCGAACAAGGACCCAGACAATACGGGAACTCAGATCCTCACAGAAAGGGAGCTTGTTCGCGCGTTTTTTGAACGCAATGCCCAAGGGTTGGAAGTCCAAGATGACAATGGCCAACATCAACCCTCGAACTGTTACTCTGGATACGGCAGTGAACTACATGGACATCCTTTTCTACGAGCTGGACGATGTTCAACAGGAAACGCGAGGACGAAGCTCATCCCTCGCAAGAAGAAGTGGTCGCAGCAAAAGCCCATCAAGAAAGAAGACGAACAAGCACTATAAAGGTGCTGATCGAGACAATGGTGCTGGAAAGTCCAAATCCGGAAAAATCAAGGCAGAAGATCCATGTCCATTGCCGGGACATGGGAACCACTCTTGGGGACAATGCTACCAGAATCGCTTCGGTAGTAGGGCCTCCCAAACTGATCGCACGTCGAAAATCGTCCAACCTTCGACGACTTCGTCTCTTGGCTACAGACCTCCTTCCAGCGGCATACCCAGATACCAAACCAGATCTGCTTCCAGAGGATCAGGGGAAAGTCACGCTGTGGAAAATGATGGATTGCAAGTTGAGAAATCCCGTTTCCAAAAAAGGTCGCTCCGGAGCCAAATCCAGTGCTCCAGAGTCGTATCATTCTGACCTATTTCAAGCTGATCCAAGGGCTCAGGGTGATCCAGCAACCAACCCTGAGTCACTCTACAACCAGTTTGAGGAGCTGGAGTTCGAACGGTACGAGGAAAAAAATTCTTTTCATTTCGCAGGCCCCGATTCGGCCGAAATTGCATTCGAAGACCTTGTGCCACAGCCAGATCTCCAACCTTCGACCCTTGTTACTGCCGAAAGCTTGGAGAAAGAGCTGGACAATGGTCCTACTGCGGTCTTCTAGATCATGGTGGTTCACACGTTATGATCAACAAACGGTGTGTTCCGGGTGACCTTGAGACGATCAAGTCTCCTACGTCTACGTTCAGGACGACTGCTGGGACCTTGGCAAGCCAAGAAACTGTCTACCTCTACAATGTTCAGTTGCCAGAGTTCTCTTTGACGAGGACTATTCGCAAGGTAAAGGCGTTTGTGTTTGATGCTCCTAACGTCGAACACGACATCATCTTGGGTCGGAGCTTCCTGAATCCCTGTGGTATTGACGTGCTATCCAGCAAGCAGTGTTGTGAGTGGCATGGTCAAGTGATTCCTTTTCACCCTCAAGGTTTCTTTCACAATGATGCATTGATTCGTCGCAATGCTCGAAGTGGAACCCATCCATGTCGAAAGGTTGGGCGAGAGCCACATGAGTGTGGAAGAGGCCAACACAAACAAGGTAGATGTGAAATTGGTCGCACGTGCGCAGACGCACTTGACCGCTGATCAGCGCGATCAACTGCTCGAGGTACTTTTGATGTGCGACACCTTGTTTTCAGGAAAACTCGGTTCTTACCCTCATCGCAAGTTTCACATTGAGTTGTTGCCTGGCGCGAAGCCATATCATGTGAAACGACCTTACTCCATCCCTCACCATGCACTCGAGGATGTGAGAAAGGAAATCTACAAGCAAGTCGAGGAAGGTTCCTTGGAGCAAGTCTACGACTCCCAGTGGGGGATGCCGATGATGGCAATCCTCAAGAAAGACGGCAAGTTTCGTCTTGTTGATGATCTCAGAGAGCTGAACAAGGTCATCGTTCGACCTAAATATCTACTACCCAAGATCAACGACATTCTTCATCGTCGTCTTGGTTACGTGTTCTTTACCAAGCTCGACCTCTCCCAGTGCTTCTACTCTTACTGGTTGGACGAGGAATCGACTTGGTATTGTGTGATCGTCACTCCCTTCGGCAAGTTCCGACGCCTACGCTTGCCCATGGGACTCACTCCAAGCCCAGACTGGGCCCAAGCTACATTGGAGGAAGTAATGGGAGACATGCTCCACAACGGTGAAGTCGAAGTCTACATCGACGACATCGGTATCTTCAGCAATGATTGGGTCTCCCACATTGCAACGATCAAGAAGGTACTTCTACGTCTACAAGAGAATGGCTACACCGTCAACCCAGCCAAGTGTCAATGGGCTGTGCAAGAGACCGACTGGCTTGGCCACTGGATTACTCCTGTCGGCTTGAAGCCGTGGGCCAAGAAGGTTGATGGTATCCTCGCTCTCGATCGCCCCAAGACCCTACGCCAGTTGCGAGGGTTCATTGGTATGATCAATTACTACCGAGACTTCTGGAAACGTCGTTCTCATGTTCTTGCGCCCCTTACTGCTCTAACCAAGGTGGCCCCCAAGCAGTTCGCCAAGCATTGGACTGCTGAGTGCGACAAGGCCTTCAACGAGATCAAGGCTGTGATCTCTGAAGACGTCCTATTGCGTTATCCCGATCCTAACAAGCCGTTTGTTATTGAAACGGATGCAAGTGATTATCAGCTTGGTGCCGTTATCAAGCAAGATGATGCCCCTATCGCCTTCTTCTCGCGCAAGCTGACCGACGCCCAGCGCCGTTATCCAGCCAGCGACAAAGAAGCACTTTGCATCACGGCTGTTCTCGAGGAATTCCGCCCTATTTTATATGGAGGGCGCATCACTATCCGTACTGACCACCAAAACCTCACACAGAGGGATCTCAAGAGTCAGCGCCTCCTCCATTGGCGTCTCCTAATTGAGGAGTTCGCCCCGACCTTCGTCTACTACCCCGGCGAACAGAATGTTGCCGCTGATACTTTGTCTCGTTTGCCATTGAAGCCAAGAGACCCAGAGGAGAAGCAGGACGCTGCCCCAACAACGTGCAGCCCTTGCTGACAGCTTCATGTTCTACCCAACCGAACTTGAGGTCTTTCCTCTTCAGTACCGTTACTGGAGCTGGCCCAAAAGGCTGAGCCTGACATCCAGTTGAGAATTGATTCTCCCAACAACTTCGGAGTCAAGAACCTGCATGGTTTTGACATTGTTGTTCGTTATCCAACCCTGAAGACAAATCGAAGTGGCAACTCTATGTGCCAAACAATCTCATTCACCAAACCATTTCGTGGTATCATGCGATGACTGGCCATGCTGGCGCCGATCGCATGGAGCAAACCATGAGACCTTTCCTCTACTTTGAGAGGATGCGTCCGATCATACAAGACTTTGTGAGGACCTGTGATGCCTGCCAACGCAACAAGGATCCAGGTCCTGGATATGGGCATTTGCCTCCGCGTGAAGATGTGAGCATGCCTTGGGAAGAGGTCGCCGTGGACCTCATTGGACCATGGCGTATGGACGTTCCAGAAATTGGCGAAGTGTCCTTCTTTGCGCTTTCCATCATCGACACTGCCACTACTGTTTCCGAACTTGTTCGTATTGACAACAAGACTTCCGAACATGTGGCCTTTTCGTTCTCGGAATGCCTGGTTGAGCCGATATCCAAGGCCCCTACGCTGCATTCACGACCCTGGCACAGAGTTCACTGGAGCCAACTTCCAAGCCATGTTGTCCATGGAAGGAATTGTCGGCGTGCCTACTACTACCAAGAACCCACAGAGCAACGCTATTGTTGAGCGTATGCATCACACTGTTGGGGACATGCTACGTGCAAGTCTACGTTCTACCCCGCCACACAATGTTGTTACTGCTGTGGAACTTGTGGAATCTGCCTTATCTGCTTGTACACGAGCTTTGAGGACCACAGTCCATCGCACTATGAGGATCTCGCCCGGCGCGCTGGTGTTCGGCCGAGACATGCTTCTTCCATTCCCAGTTATCTCCGATTTCGAGATGATCAGGCAACGTCGTCAAACAATGATTGACTACAACAACGCTGCTCTCAACAGGAAACGCCGATTCAAAGACTACAATATCGGTGACGCAGTTCTTATCATTACAAAGGACCCATCTACTCTAGAAGAACGAGCTCGTGGCCCTTTTGATATCATTCAAGTTCATGTCAATGGTACCGTGACCATTGAACGCCCTGGAAACGTTGAAGAACGTATCAACATCCGCCGTCTTCGCCCTTACTATCGCCCAGGAGAGGATCCTTAGAGGGGAGAAGCAGAGTGAAGTCTCCTGCCGTTGGTCTTTACCAGTGAGATAGGTTTTACCAACGCCAAGATTCTTCCACCTTGAAGAAGTCTACACAAGGCTTGATTGTTACCCCGTGTCGCTCTTGTGTCACGGAACCTCAGTCCCTCGTTCTACTTCGGACAATTAGTTTCATTCATGATTGCATTCTTACACTTCCAACGATGTCAGGATTCCTATCCCAACTTTTATTGAGACATGGATCCTGCTCACGATACTATTCTGCATGTCTTTCATCAGACTCAAATACCAAAGACCCAAAACAAACCAAACAAACACTACATTTTAACTCACAAAAATAGCTTTACGTTTACTGACTACCGCGGCTTACTGCACCGGGCTTACTGCAACTACCGATTGTACAAGTACTAAGGGACTAAAGTAAGTGCTATCACTTAGTACATATGCCAACCAAACCCACCAACTTTACATAACATTTCCTATAAGGATACTGTAACACCACGTGGATGCTTATGTTTGTTTCCCGCCACTTTCAGCCTTTTCCTTGATTCGAGGTGGAAATTCAAGGTAATGACCTTCTTGTCACTGGGTCGTCTGGGTTGTGAGCAGCAGGGCGAAGTATTCAGGGTATGATTAAACCCCACGTTTCCATTTTTCCATTCGTGTGCTCGAGCGTAGCACGAAATCTAGCACAAATCCAGGTACGGTAAGTATATTGACAGCCAAGTGCCCAGGTACAAACAAACCGAGAGCTGGATGACTACATTCGACAAGAAGCTCATCAACACCCGTCAAGGGACTTGCATACCAGTAATCTAATAGTAGAGCTTGTCAACTCAAGATTACCTAAATTTGCCACTTACTTCTCATGGCTGGGTACGCGCACGTGCAACTTTGTGGGTGGGGGTGGTACTTGTGGGACGTTTGTTTGTTCCGAGTATTCTACTTGGGAGGCAGCTTCATCCTTTGACAGTATCGTTCCCAGGCTGACGGGTGAAGTTTCAAGCTCCAAACCAAAACCAACGAATGAATGCTTTGCCGTCGGGAAATGAAACGAATTGATCAAACTGAGTGTTATCCGAGGCTGGTCCCAGTGTTTCATGATAAGTCCATATTTCAATGTGTGACCATTGATGAGAGTAGCCTTTGAGGCAAGCGCTCTGTTCCATTGAAACGTCGCTCCAGCAGACCATGTCGAGGGGGCTGCGGCACCCACGACTGCCTTGGATGTATCCTTTTCGACTTGGACCACCCACCCTAGCGTTTGGCGGATACGAGGAGCTCGTTCCTCTAGTGGATTCATCACCATCCGATCAAAAGTCAAGATTTGAGATAAATTCAAGATCCAATAGGAGTAGGGCCTTTGTTTGATGGTCAACCACAGGGACGGAGGAGGAGGGGGAGGTGGAGTGTCGGCATCAACAATCGTCGTCGACGCGTTGTCTGCCTGATGGTTTAGGTTGATGGACACCAATGTTTCAAAAATGGGCTTTTTCATTGTCTCCAAGATATCATCTGAAATAGGAACTTGCGTTTGAACGGCCACAATAGATTCTTGGTAGTCCACTGCTGCCTGGAGGTTCAGCGATGGTTTGGAGGAATTATTGGCAGATACCTGATTCTTGTTGGCATCGGCCGACATAATATTATGATAAGTGTCCTTCAAATTTCCCAGTGTAGCCCATGAACTGAACAAGAACTCAGCCGTCCCGAGTTGAGGGCTGCTGTATTGAGCCTTGTATTTGGCTTCCAACCACCCTTGTGCGTCGTTGGAAACACTGCAAGTCACACCTAGATTCTTCCCACCAACCGCAACTTTTAAAGAAGGCTTCTTTTGCGTTGGCACCAAGACTTGAAAATTGAACGGGTGCATCGACTGACCCGCCCACAGAGTAGATTGGTCTTCATGTGCCAACGCAGGGTTGGAGTCCACACCATTGGTTTCCAGGGATGGATTTTGGGGACCACCAGCTTGGAACGACTTGAGATCAACCACCACATTGCCTCCTGACGTAGTTGGAATGTTCATATAAACTCCCGGGTTCATGTACTCTTGTAAGAGACGGTTGCCAGGATTGGTCGCCCATAGATATTCGACAATTGACGGTGAGGAACATTGTGCCGTTTGCACTGCAGCCAAGCTGGAGATAGAACGAATCTCCCCAGTAACAAAATTAGGGGGCATCAGGACACCATAGATCTTCTGGAGACGTTTCTGACGCTCTTCAGGCGTTTCTGGTTTCTTGAAAATGTTTCCCATGGTCCAACAAAGGAACAAGGCCAATGGGAGGCGATGCAAATTTTGAAGCTGTTGCTGATCCTCTCGCACGTTTGACAAGCACGAATCAAAATCTGGTCAGGAAACAGTCACGCAGGGTCATAATAAGTGAGGCTAAAAATGTCCCAATGGATGAGGCGATGAGTGTGCGCTTCCCATTTCGAAGGAACATCACGACTACGACGACGGTGGAGCACAGCATCACCATCGTTAGAGCCTATAATCCATCATTTCATGGCCTGAGAGAGTGTATCTATTACACAATACCACCAAGAAACCAGCAATGTTGAGCTTTGATATGGAGACGATTGGGAAATATGAACAGCAGGTCAAGATGTTTGGCGTTGCGGCAATGGGGAAATATGAAGAGCAAACCAAGAAGTTTGGTGTTACTCGCAAGCACCTGATGATGGGAGGAGTTGGGTTTCTTTGTTTGGTTGTTTTATCTTCCATTTTTCGATCAGGGAGTGGGCCACAAGATGTACTCTACAGTCAAGAAACATTGAAAACCATGGGAATAGTGGGAAGCCCCGACGTTACGACGGGTGTCGTCCATGGGATTGCCTACAATCATTGTCCAGGAACGGATAAACATTTGGTTCTGTTGCACGGGGCTAGTTTTGATAAAGACAAATGGAATACGAATGGGCTCATGGAAGGATTCTGTGAGTTCAAAACTCTTTCGGTCACCGCTTTGGACTTCCCAGTGTCGTCTGGACACGAAGCATTGAAAGAAATGATTGTTGCCTTGATGAAAAAATACATGCTTGCTCCTCCTATCGCCTTGGTCACGCCGTCAGCCTCGGGGAAGACCATGTCGGATTGGATCGTCAATGGGAATTTCAAGGAAATATCGCAGTATGTTTCCAAGTGGATTCCTGTCGCTTGTGGGGCGGTGTCTCAAGCCACGGATCGGCAACTGGAAAACCTCGTGGGGGAGTTGGATATTCTGGCTATTTATGGTGATGAAGACAGATCGGGGAAGAAGATATCAGAGAGGTTGGGGACCTGGGCTAACGCAACAGTCTTGGAGCTAAAAGGTGGCCACCCTGTATACTTGCACAGTCCCAACGAGTTTGTACGCCATGTCCTGGAATTCATTGGGGTATCGGATTAGGGCTGACAAACAACATGTTATTTGGGGCGTTGAATTGATTGTTTTGTGTTGTATGTGATGTGCGGTTGTGCGGTAGACGAGTTATATGTTGAATGTTGGTATGTACACTATATTTGAAACGATATTTTTGACTCAATGTTTTGCTTTGGTTCAATCTTCCGCCAAAGTAGAAGAGTTGAATGTTCTTATTGGAAGCATTCCTACCGGTAGAGGAGTCTATTTTATTGATGAAACCTGGCGGTACTACTCTAGCGACGATGATGGTGATGAGAGTTCTTCTTGATTGTCCTCGTGTACTAGGTAGCTCTTGTATTGTGTTGGGGCAATTAATATTAACAGCTCTCTACGGCAGCTCTTTCTCTCGATAATTCTGAACTACCTGGTACAAAGTTGTATCTAACTTTTAGAAACGATGTCACCACTGCTTTGCAGGCTTTAGTTTATGAGATTAACAATTCGAACCACACGAGTCAAACTTTGGCGCGGCAGTCCAAGAACCTCGTCACGACTCAGGATCCAGGATCCTTGCCTCATTAATCACCTCAACAAACTCAACCTCAGCACTTGGATGGATGGCAGCAGCAGCAGCTCCTTATTGTTGTTTTATCCCCTAGACACAATATCGTAGTACTATCGACAGATTGAGCCTTGTTGGAAAAAAATGGATACCAGTGGAGAATATAGTGATGGAGAGATAAGGACCAAGCCACCTATCCGGACGTCTCGCCGACGATACACCGTGGCGTTTCTTGTTGGCATTGGAATTCTGTGTTTGATCACAGTCGCCTCCATCTTTCTTCGACGGGATAATTCCACCAAAGGCATTTCATCTAGTACTAACAGTCAAGGGTCTATTACTACTCCGAGCAATCAAGATGCTGACGCTCCATCCAGGCAAGTAACTGCCGCTCCCACGGTTGCCAGTATCCTAGTAGAAACGCCTGCCCCAACCAAGCCACCAACACTTGCTCCCTCCTCTACCCCTACTAACCACCCGACAAATGTTCCTTCTTTGCAACCTACCAGTGCTCCAACAGGACCATTCGTCTTTGTTGGGAGCTCCGATGTTACTACCGGCGTCGTCAATGGAATTGCCTACAATCATTGTCCAGGAACCGAAAAACATTTGGTTCTATTGCATGGATCCAGCTATAACAAGGATACGTGGAATACCAATGGACTGATGGAGGGATTCTGTGCCTATGATACTCTCTCGGTGACAGCATTGGATTTGTCTGTGTCAGCCGGTCACACCACGTTGAAATCCATGTTGACAGCCATGAAGGAGGCGCACTTGGTGACACTTCCTGTCGCCTTGGTCACACCATCAGCTTCTGGGAGAACCATGGCGGACTGGATCATGAATGGAGATGTTTCGGATATCCCAGAATTTGTGAACAAGTGGGTTCCAGTGGCATGTCCAAGCGTAGCCAGTGCCTCCAATAGCCAACTCGAAAGTATTGTTGGACTTGTGGATATTCTGGCAATTTATGGCGACCAAGATACTGCTGGAGGAAAAATCTCGGAGCGATTGAGGGTTTCATCCAATGCCACGGTGCTAGAGCTACAAGGTGGACATCCCGTCTATTTGCACAGTCCTGACGAGTTCGTCCAAGCCGTCCTGGAATTCATTGGTACTATTTCGGATTAAAAGAAGAATGGTGTGAAATAATGGTATGTGCTGCCTGGGTAGGCACTTTGATGTTGGGGGATACTACTATACATTACCAGCTATTGGCGGTTTCATAAGATCATAATATAGAGTTTGCTACAAACTCAACAAAATATAATAGTTGGAAGATTTCATTGTGTTATTTTGGAGGGAGGAAATGGTGGGGAAAGTTGTGAAAGAGGGCACTAGATCCCCCTTTTGGAATGTGGGGTCTCGCTTGGTTGGAACATCTTCCAATGATGTGGTATTTCCTATTTAATAGTTGGCAGTGCAGGTGAATGGAAAGTGGTGGTGGCGAAAATTGGCCGGGATGAAACTGGATTGGATGAATGGTGTCCAGTGTTTGTCTCAGTACTGAGGGTGCGCTTGTTCCAGTCACCTGTAGATGTTCCTTAAAGAGACGACTCTGAATCACTTCGGTCAATCCTAATTCTACGGAACTACTACCGGTAGTACACTCGTAGTAGCAATCTTATTGCACAAGAACGGCGGGAGCACCACCACCCCCCTCCAAAAAAGTGGGGAGGAGACAAAATGGCGGGTGGATCGTAGGTGTGTGCACTACCAGAAGTGCACTGTGACTTCTACGCAGCTGACTACAATATGCTGTTCTTTAAATGTTTCAGATCGAAATGAGTCGGGCACTATTCCGTTTACATAACAAATTGAAGGTAGGAGGCCTCTCGCGTGTTGATTGACTACGATTACATTGCTCGTGGAATAGTCCATTGCGCTCTGTGTCGGCAGCGGCGTACCGTGTGTCCTAAATGTTAGCTTCGCAGATCAGCAACGCGGAAAGTTCGCTACTGGATTTACGTTCCTCGAAGCGAAACTTGTGTGAACTGCCTTGTTCGAGCGATGGGTCATTTTGTAACGAATTTCATTAATCAATTTCAATCTTACGCCGTGGCCTTCAACTAATACATTTTTGAAAGCTGTTGATGGCTACTTATGAGTGGCTTGAATTGTGCTAGAATAGCACCGACTAGTCACCCGGTAGTGGCCTACCAGATAACGCACCTGGTGAGAGTAGGTTAATTGGATGAGGAACCGTGCTCCAGTTGCCATATGTGAGTGTGTATGGTGGCTTATCAAAGTCACACCCATACCAGGTTTCTTGCAGGGAGCCTTGACTACCGGGGGTACTGAGTATCTGGTGTGGCCCAAGTGTTGTTGGTTGAATGAACTGGCAACAACATCGTTTCCGAAGCGGCGGATGTTTCACAGGCAGCAACAATACCAGTATATCGTAAACATCAACAACATACACAACACCAGTGAGCAGGTTTCGGGCCACTTTCCCTAGAATCAATCAATCAATCGATCGATCGAGTTGGAGTTTTGTAGTAGCAAAAACAATAGTTTATCATCATCAGAATGGAGACAAATCAATCCATGGAGTCTGAACATTGGGACCATCGAGAGCGAGAGCTTTCGGCCAAGCACGCTGCTAGCGACCCAGTTGGCAAGCCGGTACCCGTTGCCCAACCACAAAGACAAAAGCAACCCAAACAACAGTCAGCTCCAAAGCTTCCTCGACATGTGGTAGCCATGATGCAAAGCAACAAAGCAGCCAACCTTATTGAGCGAGGAGATTTTGAACGCGCCGCGAGGTACTTGGAACACTTGTGTGCGAGAATGGATCAAACATCGGATATCGTCAATCACCGACAGCAGCAACAACAACAACAACAATCGGAACCACAAAATGCTTCCTGCACTTGTTCACATTGTGAACTGGAACATTGTATGGTCCGAGCGCCAGCTTGTCAAGAACCGTTGGGTTCGTTTCTAGACCAGGAAGAAGAAATGGTGGAAGACATTTATCAGTGTGCGACTTGGAGAGGGGGATACTTGTATTGTCAACCGTTACGTGTAGCGGATGAAACCATCCAAGAACAACATCATATGGGGCACACGTTTTCTCTTATTGTTCTTTTCAACCTGGCTCTCGTGTACCAGTTGATGGCGGTGGACGGGGAGTTGGATCTCCCTGTCGATCGAAGAAAGCAGCTCCTTCTCAAGTCACACCGACTGTACCAAGCCTGCTATCAATCACAAAAAGAGTTTTGTGAACATTCACACCTTCGTTTCACAGCCTGTCTGCTCAACAACCTCTGCGAGGTTCACAGAGTAGAAGGGAATTTCGAACGGTTATGGCATGATGGAGAAGAGCTCATCAGTATCATGGTCTACCTCGTGGATTGCAGTGCGATCTATGATGACGAGACACTAACAGAAGAAGAGTGGGATGGGTTCTTCCGAAATGTATCTCGACTGATATTGAGAGATGTTGCGGCTGGAGCAGCGTGATTCAGCCTACCGTTGTCCTTTCAGCTTTACACTGCTAGCTGCTATGACGCCACACAAGGTTTGGGAAAGCCATTCAACAACAACATCTTCCCAACCTGGTTGCACAAATGTATCTAAGAGCACACTAGCTACCGCAGTATAATAGAGAAAACTTGCTGCTACGAAAACTCTCCTAGTTGTAGTAGTACTAGTAGGATTGTCTATCTTAAAAAGTTCTGCACAAATGGTAACGATGATAACATGAATTGTTGGCGGCAAGATGACGGCTTTGCTTTTACCACTGTATGTTCACTACTCCCCATTGCTCAAAACAAAGCTGCATTCGGTATAATAAAATTATTGTTGTGCCATTCCAGGGAAGTTTAGCCAAAGCTCACAGTCTTGTTGGACTTGACTGTTTCTTGCTTTAGCGACGAGCTTCTGGGCAAGGTATCTGGGGACGGGGGTTCATGCTTCTCCGTCTCCTCGTCAATCTCTTCTACCGATTCCAACACCATTCCCTCTTCGATTTTGTGGATCTTGGAGGCCAAGAAGGATTTGGTGTCCACCTTTTCAACTCCAGTGCGTCGGTGTACCATTCGAACTTTGGTAGGTAGTGTCAATGTCCATGCGATATTGTGGGCACAATACAATGTTACCAACATTCCAAAGTGGAATACTTCAGCTCCATGTACCTTCTCCCATAGCTCCAAGAAAGTTGTGGAAGCATCTTGGGTTTCCGAGTCGCCCCCTCGGATCCAGGAGGAAAAGGCAATGACAACCATGAACATGGTTCCAGCAGCCCATTGAGCGAGAACGGCAAGGTTCACCGCCATCGACGTGGAAAGGCCCCAGATGACTTCGCATTGTCGTCGCACGGCGGCTCGGAAGAGGACTCCCATGGGGACCCACAGGAATGCGTACGTTAGCCACAACAGGATCTCGGACGCAGTCACAATCTCGATGCATGTTTCCAGATCTTCAAACTCGGCTTCTGGGATGGTAGAATTGTCGTGGAGATCCAGTGTATGTAAATCGGGATCGGAGGCGCACCAAATGCTACCGGTACAATATGAAACTCCAGCTAGAATGACACAAACCAGCCAAGTGCGTACCATGGCACCGGCAAAGCAAGGTCGGTGTAGTGCGGAGATGTCCGATACAACGTCCATTGCCAAGAGTGCATGACATATGGCTGAGAGAACAAAGAAGAGGTAGGCAATAGACGATACTACCCAGAATTCAAGTACCCCTTCATTGTCCGTTGTTCCATTGTTGGGATACATCCATCGAATGATACCCAACAATGAGAACGCCCCAGCCATGAAAATTTGCGCTAGAGCTCCCGTACGACGGACCGCTCCTTTGAAAAAGGAGAGATGAATGCCAAAGGCAAATGCTGCAAATGCAACCAAAAAGTCTCCCGCCCACATAATGACAGAGTTGTCGACTCCTTCGTCCTGACAAGTTACGTCTGGGTCGACACTGCCTTTTGTCAGGTCATCTATACAGTCGGGGGCGAAGAAATCCACGAGGAAGCAAAAGGCAAGATACGATGTTGTGATCACTGCCAGTCCAACGGGTGGCATGCAAGCAGCTGTGCGCATGGTTTGATTTCAGAGTTGGTTGAAGAAACGAAATGCTGTGGGGGTATTATTCCAAGGATTTGGTTTGCTTGTTCTGGTTGTTGCTACGTCAGTTGATGAATACTGCACTTGAGTTGGAATTCCAAATGACGAGACTTTCTCACTCTTGATGATTTTGTTGGCTGCTGGTTGCTTTGGGTTGTTGTTGATGATATGCACCTGTTAGTACCAGCGTCATGGTGTGCGCGTTGTCTTGGTATTCAACTGACGAAATCCACGAATGAGATATTTGGCAAGGGATCATCGCCCGGCGCTCAACGTCTGTAGTCGACCGGGGTTGTTGTCTTGTTTGGTAGAAAGACCTCGTGGTAGCTCGCAATGCGGATTCTGTGAGATCTTGGTCTTGGTGTGAATGGGAAGTGTGACCACCGACAACAGTGGACCACTCGATGGTGGTCGCCAGGAGTCGGAGTAATCGTGCGAGACGTAGTCTGTATCGCAAATTACCAATTGCTAAGGATCGTAGTACCTGTTGCTACCGGAATTGCTAGAGTGGTATTCTGTAATCTTGTATGGAGGTACCTAGACATTCTAGAGATATTATCTGTTAAGCAGTAATAAGAAGCGTCAAGATCCAGATCCCAGCATTCAAGGAAAAATCGGGATCCAACAACATGGCGGATTGGTGACTTGTTAGTTCCATCACCATCACAGCCGTAAAGAGTCACCAACAAACTAAATCAGTTTAAGAACAGGTAGTGTATACTCGTATGTTTAGGATTAGGCGGCTGCCGCACAAATATCTGCTAGAATGACTCGCGTAACGTTGCGGACAAAGTCATCCCAATGGGGAACCATCGTTTGAGCGGATTCCGAGTAGGGGGCGTTCGGATTGTCCATAATAGACATGAGAAGACCCAGGCATTCGTAGAGGTACTTGTCTCGTTTGGCTGATTGAGCCAGTCGGTGGTGGACTTGACTGAGATTGTTGGAAATCATAAGCCGGAAGAACAAGGACGGAGCTGCTACCGAGCAGGAAGTACTCCGGTAGGCATGTTCATACATCGCTTGTGCTCGGGACCAGTGGCTGTGATCCAACCGACCATCGCGAAGCAGGCGAAGATGATAGGCAAGGGCCATGTTGAACGTTAGGACAGTAGGTAGTAGGAGTTTCATTTCCTCTGCATTCTCCTCGAAGAAGTATGATGGGATGTGAATAGGATCACAATAGACAAATCCATCATCAGCGTTGGTTGATGTTATATCATCATCACCATAGTTCTCCTGTGTGCCTTCTGTTGGCAGCTTGCCCATCCTCCTGCCCAAGAAGGAGGGTGCACCAGGAGCAGCACGACGTGGTGAAGAAGATGACATGATGGGCGACGATGAATTCCTGAGATGGCTGTACAACAAGCAGTTGTCAAGGGAAAACACTCTACTTCTGGTAGTTCGTTTTGGTGAGGAATTGCTTTGCTGTTTGGCTACCGGTGTTACCCTCCGGATAGCCGTAAAAAGTGAGGAGATGGCAATTTCATACTTTCCAGCATGAATGGCAGTGACTGCCCTTTCATGCAACCCTTGCATATCCAAGAACTTTTTATTGGAGACAACATTTTGTCCTTCCGTCGTGGTTTGCACTGAGCAGTTCATGTTGTTTTTGTCAGTTTGGAAGAAAGCTCTGGATGATGGCTAAACAACATGGGCCGAAATTTATTGTGCGATTTTGTGAGCAATCTTGCATCCCCCGCGCAAAAGTCCATTCGTGATCGTGGGTCTCAAATTGTTGTGGCGCGGTCGGCGGTGGTCGGCGGGCTGCGACATTATTTAGTTCCTTGCGAACTCATCCTGCACATACTACTGTAGAGTGGTACGTACGGTATGTACCCTCGGATGATCACATTTTTTCGTGCGAATGAAGTGTTGGTGGGATTCATTCAGCAAGATTGATGGCGTTCTCTTTGGGCGGCGGGTTTTGAACGCTGGCAGAAAGTCGGACTCCTACCGGTTAGTGACATTTTTGGATAAAGTTGCTGTATTCTATAGTCTATGATTTTATTGCGTAGCCCGTGGTTGTCGTTGCCCATGATGTGATGTTTAGGCTGCTTGTGCACAGTGGTGTTGACGAAACAGTTGGGAAGTATTCTCTAGGAAACCCTCCATGTCCAAGCCACTTCGCTCATGTTCATGGCAGTCAACCATATACATGACAGTCTTGAGCAGATGCTCCAAGCACAATTGGTGCTTCTCTTGGTTCGACAAGACTCTGTGAATTTCGCCCAAATTATTGGAGATCACTAGTGTGAAAGCAACCGAATCGACTTGGACCGCTTCCACTTCAATTTGCCATCGGAACAAAAGTTCGTACAAGCGAAGGACTCGCTCTAGGGAGTGTCCCTTGAGGGCGTCGTCCTCTAGGCATTTCAAGTGGTGGGACAAAGCCAAGTTGAAAGTCAAGATCATGGGAAGCACAAAGCCCATTTCGTGGGCATCGGACATGGCATTGGAAGGAAGGAAAATGGGTCGTCGGTACAAATATCCTCCTCCATTCTTTTGCATGTAACTGTCAGTGTTGGTTTGCATACCAGGTCGCGAAGCCAGGACATGTTGGCTGTAGGCCATGCAATGGTCCAAGCTGCAGTTTTGGCAAGGGCATGGGGCTTGGGTGTGACTGATTTCGGCAGATGCCATGTTGAGGGCACCGACGAGATCGTTGATGGCAGAATCGTAGTCTCCAGCTTGAATCCTCTCTGAAGCGCGGTTGTTGAGAAACTTGGCCTTTTGTTGGTTGGACATCATAGTATTGACGTTGTTGATTGAAGGTTTGGGGATGGGAAAGGAGCGGTGGTTTGAAGTGTTGTGAGACCTTGGGCCTTGTGAGTTGTCTGGTTTCCAAAGTTGTGGGAAGCTGATGGAAAGAGGGCGGTGATGGAGGAATGGGGCCCCAGTCACTTGCGGCGAATGAAGCGGAGTATTCTTTGTGCACAATCCGGCTCCGTTGAAACCTACCAGAGCTTATCAATACCGTCTTCCTGTGCTGCCGCAACCTTGAAACTGCAATTCGAACCATAAGTAAAACAAATTTGTCATTTATATCCACATTGAAGATCGATGGTGCGCGAAAAGTCTGCATATAAGGATACTGCATTCCAGTGAGGTGCCCTTCACATCGGCTGTTGTGCCGCCGCCGGTCCTCCCCGAACGTGCAAGTACCACTTTTACTACGCTGCACCTTGCTTTTGCGTATACTACATGCAAAAATTGGACGAGTGGAAGAGGAAATGTGGCACCTGCTCGTGTCGTTGCACAGTCAGAAAGTACGTGACTCTAAGAACCTTTCTTGGAAAGAACGTCAAGAGAAGCAAGGTGGCAATTTTCGCTGAACGTCCTGCTGGTGGAAGTGCAGGGGTCGTTCTATTCAGCAAACTAGCAGTCCAACAACGCAAAGAAGTTTGTGACGATGCATTTGCCAAGCAAGAAACAAGAGAGGAAGGAGCTGCAGCTGACATTTCCTACAACTGTTATTAGCTCTACAATGGTCTTGCTTATTAGAGATAAGATAGCTTGTGGTCTCTCTCTTTGGGGCATGGTCTAAGAACGCTTGGACGGTGTTCATTCACCAGATTATCCTCTCCTATATATTTCAACAGTATCAACTATCATCATTCTTCTTGGTAATTATACAGCACCAGTGATAAATTTGCTTTTGTCCTACCATCTGTTGCTTCTTGGGCCGCTGCTGCTTTGTTGCTATCTTTTAGGATGGACATTTGGGAAACGTTCCCCAGCGATGCGTTGCACGTGTAGGTCGCCATGGGATTTCGGGCGAATTGACAAGTGTTCGGCGAAGCTATTAGCTGCAGCAACCATTCGCACTCCCAACAACGCAGAATTACGGGCCGACGGACGTGAATAGAACATTCTCCTCGACTATTGTATGCATCGTCCATCGTCCTCTTTTCCGCGGAATAGGAACGTTTGAGTCACACGGTAACGGGACTGTCTCCCAGTTTCCACTTGGTTCTGATTGGTGGAGACGATGCACATGCCTACACGTCAACGTTAGGATAAAAACGCCCATGGAACTTGTTGAAGTCTCCGAAGGAAGGAACGACGATAGATCCTGGACCGGCGGAAGGGGTAAGGACGACGAAAGAAGCCAAGTTGATGGCCTTGAAAGGACGAAGAAGCAAGTTTGACATGGTTGAAGATGGTGATATTTCTCCCTAGCCTTCTCGACATTGGAGAGTAAAATACCAAACAGTTGTATAGTAACCTAAAGATGATCCAGTAATACCATAGAGTAGTAGAGAGCGATGAACGGGTAACAAAACTGTCTAGTAGATGGTAGAAATTAGTAGTAGAATGGGTGAAATGGCCCTTTCATCTCCTATATCTTGGCAACCTTTTCAAAGTCACCACCCCCTAGTCCCTTGAGGAGATCTTGTCTTTCCTTTTGTACATCCTTGGGCTTGGATGTCATCATGCTCTTGAGAAGAGAACGGAACTTTTTCTTCTTTGGCGCCTCGCTCTTCTTGGCCTTTGGAGCAGCAGCAACATCCTTGGAAGATGTGGCAGATACAGGACTGGCAGTGAGAGAAGGAGTCACAAGACAAGTAGCCTCGACCACAGGAATGAGTTCATCCAAAGCCCGACGCTTGGTTGGGCGTTGTTCATTGAGCGAGTCAGAGACTACAGGAAGAGAACGCTTGAGAAGGTGGTTGGCAGAGGCAGTAGACTCTTCGCGGCAAGTGCCAGTTGTTTGCGACCCTGTTGTTCCCAAGAAACCGGCACAGCAAGCATCTGATGCCGCACTAGTGGGATTGGCAGTGGAAGGAGATGCCGACGAACTAGAACCGTTCATGACAGGAGGAGAAGTCTTGGAATCTTGCCTCATTGTGGTGGTGTTGTTGTTGGTAGTAGTAGTAATGGTTGTAGTGGGGTTGTTTGCTGTTGTTGCAAAAAAGTTATGAGAGCAAATGTAGTGGAAACGAGAAACGTGGGAAGTTCAATCGTTTCGTTGGTTTGCTGCGTGGGCTTGGTTGTTCAAACTTTATGTGTCGTTATTTTTTTTCTCGAAAGGGGAAGAGGTCGTCTCCTCGTCTGCCCATCCCAGGGAACCAGCTAATAACTACTAGTAGGAGTGGTGGATTCGGAGAATGACGACCACCTCGCCGCTACCCGGTACGAAGGACTCCGTAGGGGTGTCGATGTAGACTCACTACGCAGAAGCGACTTCCGATTCTCTGCAGTTCGCAAACTACTGCGGAGGTGAAACAACACGGGAAATTCGGGAGGCCGCAATATGATACCGCACTACTACTATAGCGTTGGTAGTAGTAGTAGTGGTGCGACGAAACGCCTCTATTTGCGAGCGTTTGGTCGTTAAACTGTCTTGGATTCGCCACCAGGTGTCGCCATCGTCATTCCCCGTACTGTACGACTTTTGTTTTTGTATGGGCCCTGACCGGATGGCGGAGTTTCCTATAAATCCGCCAAGACTGCACCCTCCGTTGAGCCCTCTTCTGGCAACAAGAGTCGTCGGAAGGAGGAGCCATCATCAAAAAACAACATGGAAAAACAACATGATGATGAGCGATGTGCGAGTACCGGATAGGAGGGTCGATAGTGAAAAGCTT
This sequence comes from Nitzschia putrida, assembly GCA_016586335.1. NCBI lineage: Eukaryota > Bacillariophyta > Bacillariophyceae > Bacillariales > Bacillariaceae > Nitzschia > Nitzschia putrida. Next base: position 44,450 of record BLYE01000051.1, on the reverse strand, counting down.
GGAAGACCATGCACGTTTGAGGCCTACTGGACACAACTTCACGGTCGTCGACCCCGTAACGTACTACTAGTACTGTACACGATTGGCCAACGAATGGTGGACGTCAGACGGTTTAGCTCATCACGATTAAGCTGGACAACCAGAACCACATCACAACAACAAGAACTTCTCCGGCTGCGACAGCATTACAGAGGAATCCGAAGACGAAATAATTTCCTCTCGACCATGACATTGGCATTCGCCTTACATTGGCCTTGTTCTCAAACAACATCAGTACTTTAAAAGCATCACCGACACCAAGTAGCTTTTGCTAAGAGAAGGCTCACCTGGTTCCGACCCACAGACGACTACCAGTACCAGTTCTGGACAACTTTTGGATCTTTTGCTCTTGGTTGTATTGGAGGAGGGGGATGGAAAAACGATTGCATTTTTCATTTTGCCACGCGGCGGCAAGAACTTGAGTTGACGCGTGGCATGGAACTGGTTGACAGCGAGGTATTAAACAAGTTTTTGTAATGCCAAGCGTGTCTTCTCTTGCATCGTCGCACGTTTTCTGTGGTTACATCGTTGAAAGCAACGCTTCATTTTTCCGACGGACGCCATGATGAAGCGCGTTCCTTCCCAACTGTCCAAGTTGGAGCTTGCACTGGTTCTGCTGTGGATATTACTTATCCACACTGTTGTCTACTCAAAAGAAGCATGGTCCAGTTGGGAACAAGCTAAACAGTGGAACACCTTGGAGCATTTGGGTCGCCTGGAGGATGCATCCACAATCGGCGGCGAGTCTGAAGATTTGGAATTTTGGGAGCAACGTAACGAGTTGTTGCAACAAGCCTGGAACGAATTTGGAGATTACATGGAAAGGGAGCTTCCTCCCTTGACAGAATCGACCATGATTCATCCACATTTGATGGAACAGGTTCAAGAATTGTGGAGATTACCGACAAAAGAAAAAGAGGCAACACTACGACGATCCTTGTGGGAAAAGCTTGGTCCCGACAGGGGCAATGTCTCGGATGGTTTGGATGTCCATGCTTGTCGGAATTTTTTTACCCGACAGGGGATTCAGTCACTCCGGCGTCATTTAAAGGCTGTGTCTCAAGCAGGCATTCCTATCCGTCGCCCCAATGGAATGAATCGCTTTGGTGTCATTCTTGGGGAGAACACTATGGATTGGAGAGCAACCTCGAATGGAACTACTACTGTCACTCCGTCTTCTTTGATTGCAGGTTCTAGCTTGGATTCCTTCACCCCAGGGGCGGTGTCCTACCCAGCTCTGGTGGAATTCCGAGAATGGCTTGTCCAACAATATGTTCGTCCTTTGGGCCGAGTCTTTTTTGGAGACTACATTGGCAAAGGAAATGTACACCCAGACGACGCGTTTTCCTATGCTTTTACCATTCAGTACAATGCAAAGATACCAGGAAGCAGCAAGCATGCCACGAGCACTGTCTCCCCAGATGGCAACATTCGGCAACTGGATGGCAGCGGTGATGTGGAACTTGCCGACCATACGGATGCTTCCGTCGTGACGATGAATATTAATCTGGATCTCCCTCCTTCTAATGACAAGGATGGCAATTTGGATACACCTGCAGGAGCACCATTCCAAGGATCCACTTTGGAATTTCGATATCCTTGCAAGGCTGGTACGAATGTTACCTGTCAGCCCAACCTTTCGATACAAGTGGAACCTGGCATGGCACTATTGCATCGAGGCTTTTTCCCTCATCGGGCGCTTCCCATTGTGGATGGACACCGGTTGCAACTTGTCATTTGGTTATTTGGACCCGATGGATACGTTCGCACCATGCCCTACGAAGATGCAAATGCAACGTTTCAAGTACAAGAACGTTGGACACACCCTCAAACTTCCACGTCAGACCCTTTGATGTTTCATTAGGATTACTAAGGTAGAAAACATCCTCTCAATGCCATTGCTCCGAGTAGTTTACGAGGTAGGTGCACTACAGTGTGTGAAGATAGTTTACGGAGGCATAGAGTGTCGCCTTGCGGCGGCGAGTCCCAGCCACCTGTTGCACTTCATACTTTCGAGTTGTTGAATATCAAAACATGGCATTGATAGCCTCCCTATCAATCACTAAAATATTCAGGCATACATGGGCCAGCACAGTACAACTATTGCTGGATTAAATCTCATTCCATCTTGCTGCTGCCAACACCACTGGAGTCCTTGCCAATTTGTTTCTCCGAATATGCATCAATGTGATTCCAGATAACTGGAATGACAAAGAAGAACAAAAGCAATCCAATCACTTGTTCTGCTGCCATTTCTTCATAACTTTCATTCTCCACCTTGAGCGCATCGACCACTCTAGCCGCCAAATACGGAACCATGAGGATCAAGACAAGGTAGTAAACCATCATGCGACTCAAAATTTGGGCACACGTCGCACCCATGATCTTGACAAATTCATCCCGATCGATGCCACCGGATTTATCCTTGTCTGCAGCTTCAAAGAGTTCATCACACACTTTGCGAGAAGGGGGGTAACATGCGGCTGGCCCGGCATACTTTGCCAAATTTACTGCAGACACAAGAGAAACATTGAACAGAAGAAGGTACATAACCCATTGTATGAACGCAATATACCCCGACATGGACAATCAAAATGATGAAGGTGAGAACAATCCAGATCATTGGGTACTCGTACCCCGACGTCCCTTCGGAGGGACACCAAATCGGTACTTACAGTGGACCAACAATAGGCCAGCATACAATTCTGATTTGGACACTTCTCCAGTATTGTCTCCATCCACAATGGAATAAGCTTTGGCAACCAAGGCTTTGAAAGGTCTCGATCTGGTCAAAACATTTCCAGATTCTGGAGTGTATGGAACCTGGTTAGAGGATGGAATGGCTACAACAACTTGGTAGCAGCGCAACACTACCATAACGTACCTTGTGGTGCCTCTTTGGATTTGCTACTAGTTTCTGTCATTTGGAATGATTATTGTTTGTTGGTTTCGAAAGGCTTCGAGGATGTGATGAAATACACGATACCGTTTTTGTGAACTTGAAGATCTATTCTTGGTCATTTTCTCACTTGATTCTTGGAAGCCCGGAGAGTTGAGTCGATCAAGTCGAAGGAATCAAACAACAGATACGGGTTACATGGAGCGTACAGTACGACAGACGTAGAGGAATGAAGGCCAACCAACAACGTTGGGTGGCACAAAGAACATTTTCTTTGGCAACCAAGTTGCTTGGCACATTGTTGATTTGGTTGTCCTTGTAGGAGTTGTTGCGAAACCATGGTGGATCACGGCAAAAGCACCAAGCGTAAAAAGTTCCATGATAAGGATAAATACTACAACTGTACGTTTGGTTTGGTTTCCTCTGCACATCGGTTGGCACTTTTTGGGTAATATATGACCTGTTCTCACTCGGATGATGTTGGTTTTTCTTTTCAGTGGCCAAAGAGCAAGGACTGAGGTCCCGTGCTGCTTTCAAGTTGACACAGATTAATCGTCAATACTCCGTGTTGGATAATGCCAAGGTGGTGTTGGATCTTTGTGCTGCCCCTGGAGGTTGGACACAAATTGCCAGCCGCGTGTGTGGCCCAAATACGCAGATTGTTGCCGTCGATATCCTTCCCATCCGAAATCTTAAGAACAGAAACATCACTACCATCGTTGGTGACATTACCACTGACAAGTGTAAGGCTGAGATTCAAAGAGCCATCCCCAAATCTCATGATGGTGCTTCTGTTGACGTTGTTCTCCATGATGGAGCTCCCAACGTCGGAGCGAGTTATGACAAGGATGCCTACGAACAGATGGAGTTGAGTGTCCACGCTCTTCGATGTGCTACTCAACATTTGAAGCGTAATGGAGTGTTTGTGACCAAGATTTACCGTTCTAGGGATTCTGCATCATTCCAATGGGTGGCTCAACAACTGTTCAAGGAAATCTCGGTGTTCAAGCCTAAAGCCAGTCGTCCCCAGTCTGCTGAGATCTTTTACATCTGTCAGGGGTACCACAAGCCCGATAAGATTGATCCTCGTTTGCTAGACCCCAAACACATTTTCGAACTTGTTCAGGGAGATACCACTGGTGGAAGCGGTGCGGATGGTTCCAAATTCCATGTCTTTCACAAGAACTGGGATCAAGCCAAGCGTCAAAGAGGCGGGTACGACACGGAGCATCTTGATGCTACTCTCCGTCACATTGAGCCATTGTCCAAGTTTGTCTTTGGTACCAATGGTCGCATGCCTGCTATTCAGATGCTCAGTCAAAGTACCGGTTTCTCCTTCCATTGTTCCACCTGCGTCGATAGCAAGAACGAAACGAAGGACAAGGAAGAAGTTAACTGTCAATGTCAGTTCCTTCTTCGTCACCCCTTGACGACACCGGAAATCAAGGAATGCGTTGTCGACTTGAAGGTCTTGAATAAGGGAGACTTCAAGGGGTTGATGATTTGGCGAGAGAAAATGATCCAGGCTCTAAGCGACATGTCACCTGCCCCTGAAGAAGGAGAAGATGACGACTCCGACGATGAAGATGTGAGTGACGATGACAAATCCCAAGATGAAGAAGGTGAAGAGGAAGAAGTCCAAAAGGAAATCAAGGCTATGCGTGAGCGTCACCTCAAAGAGAAGAAGAAGCTCAAGAAGAAGGAGAGGAAGCTTGCCGCAAAGAAGCGTCGACAGGCAGCCTTTGGAATGGATCTCAATGCCGTTGAGGTTCAAGAGGATGACCAATTCTTTTCCTTGGACACTCTCAAGTCCACCAAGGATCTACAGAAGGTTTCGGACGTCAATCTTGACAAGTCGACAGATGAGCAAGTGTTTGGAGCTGAATCCGATGATTCTGAGGACGAAGAAACCGAGGAGAAGTTGGACAGCGAGAATGAGAATGCAAAGATGCTCAAACTTGAGAAAGATTTGGATGCTGCGTATTCGAGGTACTTGACCGGTACCAAGAACGCTGCCGCGAAGAGTGGCACCAGGGCTGCCAAACGTTCCAAGAAGTTGATGAGAGAAAAGTTGGCCCAGGAGTCACATGAGGATCAAGAACTCCTTTTGACCAAGCGTCAGGGACTTAGTGGGGATGCCAAGGCTTATGCCGAAATGCTGCAAGGGCCCAAAGATAGTGATGATGAAGACGACGATTCTTCTTCCGACGAGGAAGCATCGCCAGCTCCAGATGCAAAGCGTCGCAAGGTGTATGCACCCGCCTCACGTGAAAAGGAAGACTCTAACCCTCTCATACATGAGCTCGCTGACGATCCCACATCTGTCAAGACTGCCCGCTGGTTCAATAACCCCCTTTTCGCCTCTATTGGAGAAGCTGCCGAGAATGCGCAATCCAAGTCTGGACGAAAGGCCCCCAAAACCATGGATGTCGACGACGAAAGCGACGATGCCGACGACGAGCGTGAGTCTGACGCACGATCCAAGAAGTCCAGTTCAAATACTGCAGGCCTTGATGCCGAGGATGTTTTGAATCTGATGCCCAAGACTGACAAGGAAAAGCGTCACGAGAAGCGTCTTAAAGCGATTGCAAGAGACGAGCGCAGACAGGCCCGCAAAGCCAAGCGTCTAGGTGAGGCGGAGGGTGAGTTCGACTTGGCTCCTGGGGAAGAAGAAGACGAACAAGAAAACGACGTTTCGCAGTTCGAAGGTATGAGCGAGGAGAGAAAGAGGAAGCTGTTGGAGGCTCGGAAACTGATCAAGGCTGGAATGGGTCAGCAATCTAACATGTCCGAAAGCAAAGGAAGTGGTTTCGAGGTTGTAGAAGCTGATCGTCCCTTGCCTGTAGTCGACGAGCGAAAATTCGATTCGGATCACGAAGATTATGATAGCGATGACTATGCAAAAACAATGGCACTGGGGACTATGATGTTGCGTCAGTCGAAAGCCAAGGCTCTTGTCGATGCATCTTACAACCGCTATGCTTGGAATGACCCTGAAGATTTGCCAGAGTGGTTCGTGGACGATGAAAGTAGGCACTATCGGCCCCAGCTACCTATCCCGCCTGCTCTAATGGAGAAGATGAAAGAGAAAATGCTTGCTTTATCAACCAAGCCCATTGCGAAAGTTGCAGAGGCTAGGGCAAGAAAGAACAGAAAAGCAAAACACAAACTGGCGGCGGCCAAGAAGAAGGCTCAAGCTATTGCTGGTTCATCTGAGATATCTGAAACAATGAAACTCAAACAAATCAGCAAGGCCTTGAGATCTGAAGGAGACAAGGCCGGGTCCAAGAACTATGTTGTTTCCAAGAAGGGTGGAAAGAAGGTTAAGGGTGCAGTGATGGTGGACAAGAGAATGAAGAACGACAAGAGGTCGATGGACAGGGCCCAGAAGAAGAAGTCCGGAGGAAAGAAGGGAGGCCTAACAGGTTCCAAGAAGCGCCGACACCACAAGTAGTAATCGCAAGAAACTGTAGTTGTTGTAAGCTTCCCAACACTCAAGAAGAAGAACTCATCAGAAGAAATGTTGTACGAGCAGTATTATTGGAGCTCTTGTTTATGATGTTGTCGTGGAGGAGAGGTTCGCTGTGCGTGGCCGGCAATGGTATTAATAAGTTGGGCTTAATATTTTGTTCACAGTTAGTAGAAAGCTTGCGGGACCACATCCGATTGAATAACTAGGAGTCTCAACAACATTATCATCAGCAATCAGTGGGTTAGTAATAACACGTAATGGTACTGTTAGTATTACTAACGTTAGTAGCATTATCTAGGCGCGAGTTGAAGGCGAATTTCGGGAACGAAAAGGCTCTCTTCGCACAACACGACCAACAACTCATCACTTCTTGCTGACGACGAGACCTTGTACGGTAGCTACAGCATCATTGTATTTTTGTTTTATCCTACTTCTGACCAAACATCTTTAGTAAAGATCTATCTGGAAAAACATGGGTGCCAACTCGTCGCTTCCATTGAAACAACGCTTGGCTGAAAATGAGAAACGCCTTTCTGAGATGGGAAACAGAGGAGCTGAGGTGGTCGGCCAATCAAAGAATGCACAGCTAGTCAAGTCTGATATGTTCCATGCATACAACATGCGAGATCGCAAAACATTCAGGGATTTCCTGGCTCCTGGTGGGACCTTTTCTTTCAAAGGGGCAGATGCTTGTATGCCTTTGAACGACTTTATTGAGCAGTGTGAAATCCTCCAAGAGTCATTCCCAGACTTGGCTGTTTCATTTGACGAAATCAAGGAGGTGAGAGATGGCGTGGTGAAAGTAACGAACTTTCGCAGCAAGGGATCCCATACAGGAAAGCCCTATGCTTACGGACCATTTCCAGCAGTTCCAACATCTGGGATTGTGGTCGAACAGGAAATGAGCAACTTCACACTTCTCCTTACCGATGGCAAGCTCACGCACTTCGAAATTGCGATGTTGGGAGATATCATCGGACCTGCAGGATATTATGAATCAATTGGTGGGAAAATGGAGTTGGCACACTAGGAGAAATCGTTGCACTGTACTAGCACTAGGTAGCTAGTGGAGCCATGTTCTCGACGTGATTCTATGATTTGACACAAGGAGCGAGACAAACCAAGTGGCTAGATTAGAGGTACTAGTAGTAGTACAGTACAGTGAGTAGTACTAACGTGAGCTTCTTGTTAGTAGAGCAGCTTTTGTAGAGGTATGGAGAATGAACATACTGCTGCTACCTCCTTCGTGATGATGTTGTTGTGACCCCGCAACAAAAGAAATGAGAACAACGGTTTACGCGTTTCATGCCCATTTTACGGGAACAGGAAACTGGAACATGCTGCCGTGACCACCGGTATTATTTGTACTACCGGTACTGTACCTCTCTACTACTAGTACTTAGTACTAGGTACTAACTACGAGTACAACTGGTATTTAGCACTGGTTGTTGCGTACGAGTACAAAAGGGTACTAGTATTAGAGTTCGTAGCACCAACTACAGCCCTGCCTCATGTGCATCCATCATTGTGCCGCGGCAACGACGAGCAACTGCCGGCGGCAATATCAACAGAGTTCGCGTTACACTCTTGACGTTGAAGGTGATTATCAGTAGCTCACGTTGTTGTTATGATCAAACAAAATCGTACAAACACTAATTGCTCCCTCCCCACTCATTCTACCCGAAACATGGTCATAATTTGTTTTTCCGTCAGTCCGAAGACTTTCTTGATCAGAAAACAAACGTCACAAAACAAACCACAAGAGCAACCATGGGCGCCAACTCCTCTCTTCCATTGAAAGAGCGAATTGCACAAAATGAGAAACGCTTATCCCAGATGGGAAACCGAGGGGCCGAGGTGGTCGGCGATTCCAAAAACGCTCAGCTAATCAAGAATGATTTGATCCATGCCTACAACATGCGTGATCGCAAGACTCTCAGGAATTTCCTTGCTCCTGGTGGTACCTTTTCCTTCAAGGGGGCGGAAGCGTGTATGCCCTTGGCCGACTTCATCGAACAAGCAGAGATTCTACAATTGTCATTTCCTGACATTGCTCTATCCTACGACGAGATCAAGGAAGTCAGAGACGGCGTTGTCAAAGTTTTGAATTTCCGCAGCAAAGGTACACATACAGGAAAACCCTATGCCTATGGGCCATTCCCAGCCGTTCCAACCTCTGGGAAAGTTGTTGAACAAGAGATTTGTGACTTCACTCTCCTTGTGACCGACGGAAAGCTGACACATTTTGAAATCATTATGAAGGGAGATATTATCGGCCCTGCTGGATATTATGAATCTATCGGAGGAAAAATGGAATTGTCACACTAGATATTATGTGGAATTGGAAGTCGTCCCCATAAGGCGCAGCAGGAAGGGACAAAGAACGCTTTGTATTACTTCGGCCAAAGTCAAGAACTCCACCAGTACTACTACTTTCTACCTCTTTTGTCAAACCCTTCTAAAATAGAAACATTTTAGTACAACGAATTCTAGCTTCTAATATTTCAATCGCGATTTCGTCTTTGTACCGACGAATTATATCCAATGACTACATAGATATATCACTGGATAACTGGTGGAAGAGATCATCGCCATCATGATGATCAACACAACTAGGTTCGGTGGTACCTGCATCCAGAGTAAGCTGATATGATCTTCGTCAGGAAATTCATCGGCCAAATCCCAATCCATTTGAAAGAAGTTGGCCTGTACCACGCCGCGCGGAGATTCGAAATGAACGGTCCGTCCTCCTGGTACCTTGACAATCGTGGAGAGTAACGTCGAGGACACTCAGTTGTTTGGCAGCCTCATGGGTTATCCTCAGACTGACGTGGAGTCTTCCGATAAAATGGTCGTCACTCTTGCCTTGCAGGCCCTCATAAGTTTGGGAGTAACCAGGCTATCATGGAAATCTGATACTTCGATGCCATACGCTTCAAACGCATGTAGTTTCTCGGTTGGGAAAACCGGAAAGGAAACTCTCGAAGCACAACGTTGATGGGTCCATGTTTGGTACAGATACTTTGATGGAGCATGATCTGAACAGGCTGTTCAGTACGTCGTGGGTTTGATAGTGGTTGACAGGTTGAAAATGATACAGAAGAACAAATACAGTTGCTGTTTTTTGGCGCGAAAAATGGAGGGAGGTCTGATAGCTCCCTTTCCTTGTGTTTGCCCCAGCAGGATGCTGTGAGAGTCAGACCAGGTCCATGGGTACAATACTCGTATGGCAATGGAAAACTGGGCCGCACACGAAATCAAGGAGGAAGATACTAACAGTAGAAGCTCAGTTACACTCTCCCCCCAACTACTCAGATATACAATGTGGATACATTGATCCGCATTTCGCAACAAAACTGCGATGATCTGTCTCCCTCGCTCCCTGTGTTACGACGAGACCACAGGGTTGCGCGATCCAATACGTAGACTTCAGACATCCTGCAAAGAGATCCCAACAATGCAGTAGGCTACATAGTTCTGCGGGGATACTGGAAGCGTAATCATCTCGAGCGAAAATCAATCTTGTTCAGATTGCAGCCATCGACGACCGACCGATGTCAGACCGACCATGGGCTTGGGTCAATCCCGTGTGTTGTTCGTATTCATGTTGGACTGGTGGCGCAGAATGACAGAACCGTACTATTTCCTCCTTCGGCCCGCCACCACTCCCGAGTAAGTACGAGTAGAGTCAGAAAGAAACTTAGGGGGAACTTTTTCGCCGAGTATTTATCACTTGTAGAGAGTTGTTCCTTCGATTCGCAACAAGCACATCCCCAATCAAAAATCAATTCAGAGAATCCCGAAATCCCCGCGGAGAATCAAGAGGTTCCCGTCTCATAAAATTGAACTCTGCCCAACGACAAACGCAAAACCAAACATCATGGGTAACCAAACCTCCATCAGCGTTGAGCAATACGAACAATACCGTTCCCTAATGAAATGTGGCAAGGAACTTGTCGCTGATTCGAAAAATGCTACACTCATCGATCGCAAATTGCTCCATGCTTACAACATGCGTGACAGAAAGGCCATGCAGAGCATTCTCGGCAACGACGCAACTTTCTCTTTCAAGGGCGCTGATGCCTGCATGCCTCTCAGTATGTTTGTAGAGCAAATTGAGACAATTCAAGTTTCCTTCCCTGATGTCTTCATTTCCTACGACGAGGTAAAGGAAGTCAAACCTGGTGTCATCAAGGTTTCCAACTTTTACAGCCGCGGTACCCACACAGGAAAGCCATTTGCGTATGGCCCTTTCCCTGCTATCCCCACTACGGGCAAGGAAGTCACTGAAGGACCATGCCAATTTCTCATCTTCATGAAGAATGGAAAGTTAAGTCACTGGGAAATCGAGATGCCCGATGGTGACATCACTGGACCACCTGGATACTACACAAAAATCGGGGGTAAACTGGAGCTGAGCTCGTAGAAGGCTGGATAGATAGTTTCGGAATGGTAGAATAGAATATACATACTAGTACTAAATCACTCATTTGTCAAGACCACCTGGATTGTACTAACGTACTGGATAAATCGGAATGACATCGTTGCCAGTAGGTTCTTTTGATGTTTTTGTCGACAACCGTCTAGTGCTTTGCATGATCTGTGATGTTTGAAAGAGCTGCACACCTCCCCCCTTCGAGGTATGGTTACTACCCTATTAACTACTATTAACTACTAACGGTTAGTACTTAGTACTAGAATAGTCGTATGGGTATCTCCAGAGTTATCCATTACCACTGTCACTTATCAACTGCCAGTGGAGGAAGAGAGGAACGATGTCTATTGTTCTGATGACTGTTTCCCGCTATGATTCTGCTAACGTAGTTGTTCAGTGAGATGCAGCACGGGAGAACCCCATGGTCCTTCACCACAGGAGGTCATGCGAGTCATGGCATTACCTTATTTTTCATGGGCAGCGTGTTGTATCAGTTATTACGCCCTTCCGGATACAGAAGCTGAAGAATAGCGTCGACACAAGCTCGCAATCCCGAACTCTGCTTCTGCGCTAAAAAATCTTGACATTAATACCACCACGAAATGTGGGGAAACGTTCTTGTACGGATGCCGATTGCTCTTTCCTGACTGTTGCGTTGTCGTGAAAAGTTTTGGACTCTTTCTTTTCTCACAAAACACGAAAGGTAACAAGCCGCAGCCCACCACCAAGCAAAGTAATCTCTCATCATCATGGGTAACCAAGCATCTATTTCTATGGAACAGTGTGAAATGAACCTTTCCAAACTAAACAGGGGAAAGGAACGAGTTCTAGATACAAAGAATGCCAAGTTGGTCAAAGCCAACCTCCTGAACGCATACAACATGCGAGATCAGAAGTCTTTGGAGAAATTCCTTGCCCCCAATGCCACTTTCGCTTTCAAAGGCGCCGATGCATGCATGCCATTAGACATGTTCATTGAACAAGTCCAAATGATTCAAGAATCCTTTCCAGATGTATGCGTGTCCTTCGATGAGTGCAGAGAAGTAGAACCGGGGGTGGTCAAGGTTACCAACTTTTACAGTCGCGGGTCCCATATCGGGAAGCCTTTCTCGTATGGGCCATTCCCTCCGATAGCAGCGACTGGCAAAGTTGTAGAGGAAGGCCCTTGCCAGTTTGTCATCCTTGTGAAGAACGGGAAGATGACACATTTCGAAATTGAGATGCCTGAGGGCGACATCACTGGACCCCCTGGGTATTACACCAAGATTGGAGGAAAGGTGGACTTTTCGAGCTAAGTTTTTCCAAAAATAGAATGTCATTACAATAGACTGGATCTCTCTTCATATTTCGGCACTTGGTAGCGTTGTAACCCAACGCCCAGGACTCTGCAGGAAGCCATGTACTGATGGTATTACTAACATTAGTACCATTACAAACAGTACTGTAGACCACCAACTATAGGTAGTACCAACGTTGGTACTACTAACTACTACCGGTAGTACTACTAGTAGTTAGTAGTAAAACTTCCCTCTAGCGTGCTAGAGAGGTAGTAGTGCCGCCCCGAACAACAAGCGATATTTTCGACAGGGCAGTGGGGAAATGGGAATGATCGGTTCCCTCCGGTGGGCGCTTACCAAAAGTAGTGGGTTTGGAATCTTACAATCTTCCTAAACAACCATCATTCCCATGTTGCAGTTGTTGTTTCACATCAACGATCCGAATAGAACATCCAAAAGAAGGAGATGCCAACGTCGCAAATCTTGCCACTTATTGTTTCCATCCGATACTACTCTTTTTGTTAGGGCTATTCACAGTTAATGTTTTTTGTGCACGAGAAGTCTTGTCGACGGTCACAAAATTTTGACGATCACAATCCATACAGTGAGAAAACCGTCTATCGTTTCATCCAGCCATGGGAAACCAAACCTCAATTTCAGTGGAGCAATGCGAAATGAATCTTTCCAAGCTCAATCGACGAAAGGAAAATGTTGCTGATACCAAGAATGCCAAGCTTGTCCAAGCAAACTTCTTGAATGCATACAACATGCGTGACCAAAAATCATTGGAGAAATTCGTTGCTCCCAACGCTACCTTTGCTTTCAAGGGGGCAGACGCAAGTATGCCGTTGGATATTTTCATTGAACAAACGCAAATGATCCAAGAATCTTTCCCTGATGTTTGTGTATCCTTCGACGAGTGCAAAGAGGTGGAACCCGGGGTTGTCAAAGTTACCAACTTTTACAGCCGCGGATCACATGTCGGAAAGCCTTTTTCGTATGGGCAATTCCCTCCAATTGCAGCGAAGGGTAAGGTTGTGGAGGAAGGTCCATGTCAGTTTGTATTTTTGATGAAGAGTGGGAAGATGACTCATATCGAAATTGAGATCCCAGACGGTGACCTTACTGGTCCTCCAGGATACTATGCCAAGATTGGTGGCAAGATCGATTTTTCCCAGTAGAAACTTTAAAAGACTTGTAGAAGTGATTTTTATTTGTGTACATTGCCCCGGTTGTTCACCAGAACGTCGAGGGATGGTTGGAATGGTTGGTTCGAGTATCCAAATTCCAACTTGGTGTTGGGACACCTGTATCTTTTTCTGGCGCATGTGCTGTTTTGACCCCAAAATTGTTTCGCCTGTCGACATGTCGCCATGATAATGGAGCGTGCGTATCCCAGAAGTTTGTAGGGACGGTTGCCTTCTATCGCAACATTGTGTATCCCTGTGCCCACAATCAGAACTTCGGCCAGATTCTGAGATGCTGAAGTGCTCTGCTTTTAAATACAAGTAGTTGCTGGAGTCTGCTTCCACCGGTATCAGGCAGAATCAGACCTTTCTGCGCGGGTCGATGTAGCCGTCTTCTTATCTCGTTCTGTTCGCGATGGTGTCTCCCAAAGACGGTCAAAAGGTACTTGGTTGAGGAAGTCACTGGCCCAAGTCACTGGCATTCTTTCTTTGCAACACGTTCTCTACTGCCTTGTTGGTAAGATGATTGAATGCTAGCATAGCATTGCACTCACGGCCTAGAAAGATTTTACCGCTTCAGAACCCCTCTGGCTCTTTCAATAACAATTGTTCAGAACCATCCCATCATTTTATCTGATGGAATGTGTTCCATCCTCCCGTGTTCGGTCACTACGGGTAGATGAATGCTTGTTGATTGTTGACAGAAGTAACAAGAACCCCTGAGCTTCGCGATGCATCATCTGTTGTGGGTGTTGCCAATCGAAAAGGCTCACAAAATATTCTCAAACAAAGCATTCTCCAACTTTTCAGCATACATTCAGCATGGGCAATCAGCATTCACTTTCTATCCAGGAATACGAGTCCAACCGCTCGAAGATTCACTGTGGTAAGGAAATCGTGGACAATACCAAGAATGCGCAATTAGTACACAAGAGGCTCCTTCATGCCTACAACATGCGAGATCGAAAGACACTTGAGAGCTTCATTGGAAAAGACGCCACGTTTTCGTTCAAAGGTGCCGGCTCTTGCATGGCGCTGGAATTGTTCATCCAACAAGTGGAGATGATGCAAGACTCCTTCCCCGACATCTTTGTGACGTTTGACAACATTGTAGAGGTTGAACCAGGTGTTGTGAGAGTCAAGGACTTTTATAGCCGAGGCACTCACACTGGCGCTCCCTACTCCTATGGTCCTTTCCCAGCGATTGAAGCTACGGGAAAGGAGGTTACTGAAGGTCCTTGTCAGTTCACAATTATTGTCAACAACGAAAAGATGACCCACTACGAAATTGACATGGGAAGCAATAACGACATCACTGGTCCTCCAGGGTACTACTACAAGATTGGTGGTAAGATGGAACTTGCGGCCTAAATTCGAGAGTGTACAATGCAGTTGTTAATTTTTATTTTAGATTTCAATCTCATAGAAAAGAATGATAAATGATTAAGAGCCCACTCGAGTCCCAGAAGAATCCCGCAAAAGGAGTCCAAAGAATCCAAACAACACCACGACAAAGAAGCCAGAAGGGCGTGATACAAAACGTCGATGTGGTGGTATAAGAGGAGATGTAAAAAAGCCTCGATGATTGACGATTGACGATGAGAAGAAGAACGAAGGTGGTGAGGCAACATGCGCTATCATCTACTTCCCTTCCGAACCCCACCACTCGTAAGTACGGTACGTACTGTACTCCCAGAAAACATTCTGGTGCAACAACAGGGGTTGGTTCGGTTCTAAGTAGCAAACGTGCAACGAACTTTCCCCCCTACTTTGGTCCACAACGAATCGTCAGGGGAGCTATAATCTTCCAAAGTCCCTCCTCTGTTTCTCAGTACTATGATAGGGTCTCCCGACAAACCATACCGTTTGGGGAGACCCCATTTTTTAAAAAATGCTATTCCGCAGAAAGCGGGGAACAAGTGCGTCGTTTTCTGTGGTGTTCCTTCTAACCTCGATGATGTGCGTGAGTACGACAATACAAACTCTCTTAAGACGAACATTGACATGCATAATTGACAGCGAAACGACACTATGCCGAAGGCATTCACAAGATGATATCAACGAACCCCTACAACAACACCAAGTGCTATTGGGAAGCACGCGAATGTTATCGTAGCAATAGCACCTGAATTACGCCGTCCACTACCACCGGTGCAAGCTAAACGTTGTCTGCTACCAAGGACCCCTTCTGGTCGTGTAATACAGCGGAGTCATCATATTTGAAAATACCTTTGCTATTCACAACCTGTAGCGTTTGCAAGGAGATCCAGATGCCAACAGCAACACTCATAAAAACTCAATAGCGACATCTTCATCCCTTCATCTTCAACCATACACATCATGGGAAACCAAACCTCTATGTCAATGAAGACTCGTCTCGAAGAGAATGAGAAACGTTTGTCCAAGATCAACAGGGGAAAAGAGACTGTCGAAAGCTCGAAGAACGCCCAAATGATTATGGAAAAGTTCGTCCAGGCTTACAACTTGCGAGACAAGCGCACATTCGAAAGCACACTCGCTCCTGGGGCATCATTCGCTTTCAAGGGGGCTGATACCGGTATTCCCCTTGACTTGTTTTTGGAGCAAGTTGAAATGGTTCAGGAGTCCTTCCCTGATGTATGCGTGTCTTTCGAGAAGATCTACGAGCCTCGGGATGGTGTCGTAAAGGTCACCAACTTTCACAGCCGAGGCACTCACACCGGAAAGCCATTTGGCTACGGGCCCTTTCCGGCAATCTCTGCAACAGGCACTGTTGTTGAGGAGGGCCCATGTCAGTTCACCTTTCTTGTGTCTGGAGGAAAAATTTCACACTTTGAAATCGAAATGCCAGAAGGTGATATCACAGGGCCTCCTGGATACTATCACAAGATTGGGGGCAAAATGGCCTTAGTCCAATGAAAACCATCACCAGTTTGCTCGTCATCATTCATAGAACTACCATGATATTAGAAAATCAAGTCCGTTTTGTAATCTTTCCTTTCGGATATCGGAGTGTTTGGGAGTCCAAATGAGTTGCAAACAAGCACTCTTTGGGATTGTCTGAAGGTATGAGGAGGACCATGCAAGATTGCATGTAAGGTCGAGTGATGTGTGATGTGATACGGGTTGCGGGAGAAGAATGGAATGTCTGACAATTCACCGGGACAAGGAAGAGGAACAAAACGAATCTCCATAATCAAAGGTGCCGTACGAACATGAATTTGATAACCGCTGTGAGGGAGAAGAATGTCCCATTCGCTGACAGTGGCAGAAATTATAAACGCAACGAGTTGGATTTAGCTCGTGTGGAGTAATTTTTGATTCTTCAGAATCCGTGTTCCGATCTTCTTCTATCAGAATGTTAAGTCGTCTTCCACGCGTACTAATGTTAGTACCACCACCACCACGATCTGCTGTTCCCGAATTGTCCGAGGTTGCATTTGCGTTTACCCTCCTCATGCTCACAATTCTTGCAACAGCCAAGTAGCGAATCCAAAAAACTCAGTATCAGCATGGGAAATCAGACTTCTATCCCCCTCAAGGTCCGCCTCGAAGAGAACGAAAAGAGACTCTCTAACATGAACCGTGGTAAGGAAGATGTTGAGAACTCCAAGAATGCTCAACTGATCGGGACGAAACTGATGCATGCTTATAACATGCGAGATCGGAAGACAATCCAAAATCTTTTGGCTCCAGAAGGCACCTTCTCTTTCCAGGGGGCTGATGCTTGTATGCCCCTAGATGTGTTCACTATCCAGACTGAGATGTTGCAGGACTCTTTCCCGGATATCAGTGTTTCATATGATGCCATCAAGGAAGTGCAGCCTGGTGTCGTCAAGATCATCAATTTTCGAAGCCGCGGTACCCACACAGGAGCTCCATTCTCCTTCGGACCTTTTCCAGCCATCCCTACATCTGGTGTTGTTGTTGAGGAAGATCCATCCACCTTTACCATTTTCCTCTCCAATGGAAAGATGACGCATGTTGAGATAGCCATGAAGGAGGGAGACCTTATCGGTCCTGCTGGATATTACACCAAGATTGGGGGTAAGATGGAGCTAGTCGAGTCTCCTTGATGGAGATGTCTTCGACTTGCGAAAATGTGATGCGGATACACCATACACTAGTAGACTACACTAATAGAGCAAATGACGTACGACGGACGACAAACTTTCCAACTTACTAACGTACTCTATTACGTTAGTACTCTAGTAACGTTAGTATGTTATTTCCCAATTGTTTTACGTATTCGTGCTACCTACCCCTCTGGGCTGACTTTTGGTAGTACGCGGGCTTGACCGAGTAACGCTTGCCAAACCACCACTCTAAAAAAGCGAGAGTACGCCAGACGGAAGAACTCGATCGCGTCGGTGGTATGAAGGTTTGACGACGACGGTGTTTTTTGCCTGTCCGTGTCGTCATACCTTGCTTAATTGGTGGAGTTGCGAGAGAGCTTCACCGACCACCACCACAGCGAAAACAGTTGTGTTGACACTTCTGGAGATGCACCATTGAATAAAGGTGGCAATACGACGGAACAATGGGTGACACCAAGCTTCCACAACAAACAAACGCAAACTATTTTCACAAATTTACGAAGTCACAAATTCAGAGGCAGTCACTTCCGACAACCATTTTCGCTACCACACAAACCACTGTCAGCACACAAACACCATGGGAAACCAGGCATCTATCGAAAAAAATAGACAAGTGGTCAAAGAATCACTGGCGATGCTGAAGCGAGGCCAGGAAGAAGTCGATAAGTCGTCTCGAAATGCCAAGCTTGTCAAGGCCAAATTCATTGACGCTTTCAACAACAGAGACATGGACGTAGTCCAGCGCTTCTGTGCTGCAGAATCCCAATTTTGCTTTGCAGGTGCCAATCAAGGGATGCCTCTCGACGTCTTCATGGTCGCTGTGGAAACGATGTATGCATCCTTTCCCGACGTTTGTTTGTCGTACGACGAGATTATCGAGGTGTCTCCAGGTGTTGTAGAGGTCAAAGGAGTTCGAAGCCGGGGAACACACACTGGGAAACCATTTGCGTTCGGTCCGTACCCCGCTGTGCCTACTTCAAACATTTTGGTGGAAGAGTCATCGCATTGGACAATTCACATATCTCATGCTAAGATGACCAAATTCATTTTGGATATGGCTGAAGGTGATGTGGTGGGACCTGCAGGGTACTATTTCAAGATTGGGGGAAAGACACAGCAAAGTCAGAGATCTCTGCAATGAGGATCCATATAAAAACAGATGGATTGTACAGGAGGGTAATCACAACAAGGCATGTTATTTAGATAACCAGTATTAATGCTATCAAGGACATATTTCAAAAGGGGATTAACCGAAGCACAAGCTCACAGAGACAAGAGAAAACGAGGAACAGGATGCCGTGGAATTTACCTCAGTAGGTTGATCTTTCCCCCTACCTTGAAGTAATAGCCTGCTGGGCCCACCACATCGCATGGGGCCGGTTCCAATCTGAACTTCGTCATTTTACCTTCCGACATATACACAGTCCAATCTGCAGTTTCCTGAACAGCAATGCCAGAGGTTGGAACTGGCGGAAATGGAGGAAAGCCGTAAGGTGCTCCAGTGTGTGTTCCTTGTGTGACCACACTGCGGACCCTGACGACACCAGGGCGGACTTCCTTGATATCATCATAGGACAAAACAATGTCTGGAAAGGACTTATGCAGAGCTTCCACGGAATCCATAAAGACTTCCAAGTCAAGACCCTGCTCGCCTCCTTTGAAACAAAAGATGGAACCCTCGGCACAGAATCGTCGGATGGTTCTCATGTTTCTGGCATTGAAGGCGTGGATGAACTTTGTTTTGACTTGCAAAGCATTGACACTGCCATCGTTTTTTTCCTTTCCTCGTTGGATCAAGTCGAGTCTCTCCTGGATGGCCTGCTCACTTGAAACTTGGTTTCCCATGGTGTAATTTGGTGAATGCTGATGGGCGTGAGGGGTGGTGAGTGGTGAGTGATGAGTGTTTAGGATTGTGCGTAGTAGTGCAGTGTCAATTGGGACTGCGTGCAGTAGTTGTTACATAATGCTGCTGTGAACTGTGAGTAGTGATCAGTAAGTAATCACCAGTGACCAAGAATTGCACATACCTTTGCGGTCATTGCTCTACTTGACCCAAGAAGAGGGCCGCACGCAATGTACCGTACTAGGTAGTGATGGCCCTGGTCATTTTCTCCAAGAAGGAACGAGTACCGTAGTAACTTGAAGCGAATGAAGAATGATGAGCGACCAAAAGATGTCCAGTTTTTGTGTAGCAGCAGCATACCCTGCCAATTCTACCAATAACCGGTCCCATTCCAACAATCTTGCTGAGCACTATTCTTTCATGGACGAGAGCAAAGCATGACAATGAAACAATATTGTAGAAGTCGGCGATCTCTACAATGAGGGTTCATAATAGAACCACGAAGAATTATATTAGGAAGCAATGTTAATGTTATCAAGGACTTCATTCAGTTCTTCTGGTTTCGCCGCAACGCAACAAGCTGATCGAGGGTAAAAAAAGACGAGGAGGATCAGAATGCCTTGAAATTTTACCTCAGTAGGTTGATCTTTCCCCCTATCTTGAAATAGTAGCCTACTGGGCCCACTACATCGCCTGGAGCCGGTTCCAACCTGAACTTCGTCATTTTACCTTCCGACATATACACAGTCCAATCTGCAGTTTCCTGAACAGCAATGCCAGAGGTTGGAACTGGCGGAAATGGAGGAAAGCCGTAAGGTGCTCCAGTGTGAGTTCCTCGGCTGACAACATTGCGGACCCTGACGACACCAGGGCGGACTTCCTTGATATCATCATAGGACAAAACAATGTCTGGAAAGGACTTATGCAGAGCTTCCACGGAATCCATAAAGACATCCAAGTCAAGACCCTGCTCGCCTCCTTTGAAACAAAAGATCGAACCTTCAGCGCAGAATCGTCGGATAGTTCGCATGTTTCTGATATTGAAGGCGTAGATGAACTTTGTTTTGACTTGCAAAGCATTGGCACTGCCATCGTTTTTTTCCTTTCCTCGTTGGATCAGGTCGAGTCTATCCTGGATGGCCTGCTCACTTGAAACTTGGTTTCCCATGGTGAAGTTTGGTTGATGATGAGGACTTTCTGGATTGTGCGAACTCCTCGCTCTGCGCAATATCAGTTGTGACTTGTGACTGTGTGCAGAGACGGTAAGCAGCAGTAAGTAACCATCAGTGACCACCAAGATAGGGTACCAGCCAAACTTCGATATACGTACCGAGACTGCAGCCCATCGCGGTCATTCCAAGCCTCTTTTTGCCAGTACTCCTACGGTTGTACTTTAGCAGAACTTGGTCATTCTAAAACTTTTGGTAACTACTAGTACTACTGGAGGAACGGGTACCGCAGAAACTTGAAGCGAATGAATGATGAGCGACCAAATAAATTTCCAGAATCCTTCTTCTGTTGTACAGGATCCACTTGGCACTACTAGCACTACGTTAGTACCCGGTGCTGATCCAAGTCCTACCTTCAGTCGCCACTATCGATTTGTCTTATGAATGATACCAAAGCATCGTAATGAAACAATGAAGTTACTAAACAGTATGCTGTACAACTATATCACATATCACAGGAAGTCCCCTCAACGCATCTGACCACCGACCTTGATGTAGTAGCCTACAGGGCCAACCAGATCCCCCGGCTCCATGTCCATCATGAAAACCGTCATCTTGCCCTCGGCCACACCAACGGTCCAATTCGATGTTTCTTCCACAAGTATTCCCGAAGTAGGCACTGGTGGGAAAGGAGGAAAGGCAAACGACTTGCCAGTGTGTGTCCCGCGGGTACGAACGTTGTAGACTTTTACAACCCCGGGTTCAACCTCCTTGATACCGTCGTATGTCATGACAATATCCGGGAAGGAAGCATGCATCTCTGCAACCGACTTCATAAACATATGGAGAGGCATTCCTTTTTCTGCACCCATGAAACAAAACATTGAACCCTCTGCACAGAACCCTTTGACAGTTGCCATGTCGCGGAGGTTGAAGGCATCAATGAACTTGGTCTTTACAAGCTTTGCGTTGGGAGTCGCGTCATTCTTTTCCATCCCCCGCTTGATGGATAGCAGGCGTTGTTCAAGAAATCTCTTATTTACATCAATGGTCAATTGGTTTCCCATGTTTCAAAGAGAGTTTGGAGTGTACAAATCAATGACGAGACTTGCAAACAAAAAATGAACTGTTCTGTTGTCAGGGGAAATCTCTCCAATCCAAAGGTGGTGTCAACCGAATAGTCGTGGGATGGCGCTGCCCTAAGTGAGATGGCAACTGGATCCAAAGCAAAGAACTTCTTCGGAAATTATATTTAAATAGTGCCGATTAACACCATTCTTTGCATTCGGTACTGGTGTCAGCGTTTCGACATCTAATTGGTGTACAAATGGGAGCAGCGACTATGCAAAGATATGCCACTAGTATTGAAATTCAATGCAACTATGAAGGCAACTGACAAACAATTCGTATCCGGTGCATTTCCATTATATACAGAGGACAGATATTTCTCCCTTGGTGCGACCGCGGAAAGAATCCCATATTTACAGAAGTAGTTAGTACTGAACATGGGGTTCCAAGAAAGTCGAACATCAAACACCACGACAAGGAGGCGAAAGTATGTGACTTTCACTTCTGACACTCACCGAAGTGTTTCCAAGTTTGGGATTGGGCTGTGGGAATGCGAATGTGGAAATGCTCTCGAACCTCCCACCACCACCCGTTGTTGGGTTGGCATGTTGTGTGGTGTTGATTATTGCTATTAGTGGATGCTCATTTTGTCAAGGCAAAATAGCTTTCCTGATGATCTATAAAAGTCAAACGCAATTTCTGTAGGTGCATATCTTTGCAGTATCATGTCTGAACTTTGACATCATTTCCAAAAAACATTTCCAAAACTGGTTCAGGTATATCAACGGGAAAAGTCGATGGCACCCCCTATCTTCTTGTAGTACCCTGCTGGGCCAACGATATCCCCATCCTGTATCATCTTGAAAACTACCTTGTTACATTTTTCATTGGACATGTAAAGGAAGAAGTCAGCCATGTCTTCCACCAGGATTCCGGTGGCAGGAATTGGTGGAAAAGGAGCGTAGGCAAAGGGTGCTCCGGTATGTGTTCCTCTGCTTCGGACTCCCCGAATTCGCACAACACCAGGTTCTTCTTCGATCAGTGTGTCGTAGGATATGACAACATCGGGAAAGGATGCGTACATCGTTTCGCAAACCAGCAGGAACACATCCAGTGACATACCGCCCTCTTTGCCATAGTAGCAAAATGTGGAGTCCGTGGAGCACATCTTGCGGACCGTCATCATATCACGAGAATTAAAAGCATGAATCATCTTGGTAGCCACGAGCTTGGCGTTCTTCGTCGTGCCGACAACTTCTTTGCCCCGCTTAATCTTGGCAAGCAAAAGATCCAACTCCTGTTGACTGATCTTTCCCCCCGATATTTGGTTCCCCATTGATTTTGTCGCTGACACGTCAAAACAAACGCTGGAGAGCAATGCTAGAAAGGTAGCTAGCTTGTCCACTCTGGTACTTGCAGTGTTGGACTACATCTGCATGACATGGCCGAAGCTGCGGTGGTGGTGTGACCACCGTTGTAGCATACGTTATCCTATAGGGAACAATGCATACATATGAATACAACTACCCTGCATTACATCATCTACACAAAGGAAAACGACTTTCGTCATCATTAGACCAACACATGCTAAAACGACGAGAATTGTCATCATGATGTATCGTCTCTCGGAGGTGATGGGTGCTGAATTACAGCTATCAATGAACTGAAGAAACTACTATCTAGATACAAAGAAGAACCCTAGCTTGCCTCTTTGGGAAACACTGGTAATGGTGTACAATCGAATGTTGTTTTGGGCAGCCAGTCCTTTCCCAGCTGAAGATTTTGATATTGTTGTCACAAAGATACCAACGACAGCGTTGCTCGGGTTGATCTAGTTCCCTCGTGGCTCTTCTTGTCGACACCAAGATCATTACCCCATCAACAAGAACTTGAAACCTCCGAACTATTTGAAGAACTACCGTGATGGGCGGCGTGGTGGAGGGACCAAAAACAGAGAGAAACAGAACCAATAGCTAGTATATCCTTGTGGTCAAATACATGATTGCCGCAATGAGAACTTTCCTATCATCCGGCAAAGCTATCGACGCAGTCCAGGAAACTATGGAATAATATGTCCACCCTCCTATCAAAGAGTCCGAGCAGTCAAGAGCCTATTTTGCTTGATTATGTGAAATGCCAAACTAGCTTTGGCTGTTCGCTGCCCGAACAAAAACACCAAACTCTTAATTGTTCCTTGTAGAGGAACATTTTGAAGATTCGTTTCTTTCACAGGAGCATTCTGTGTCGGGACATAGAAAGTACGGGTTCTCGTTAGCAGGGTTGAGCATTATGCTGAAGAAGAAGAGGCCTCCTACCGCCTCCAGCAGCAGAAGAACTTTGCACAACTACTTCCGGTACTGTACTGCGATTAAAAGCAAACCTCTCCCGAGTTCTCACAAAATTCAAAAGCCCCTTCGACCTCAATACTAGTAGAACAAAAACAACAACATGGGAAACCAACTATCAACTCGCATCACCCTCCAAGAATTGGATGCTATCCGCTCCACCATGAAACGTGGTCCAGAGAAGAATGGAAGCTCCAAGAACGAAAAGCTAGTTGCTGAAAAGGTGATCCAAGCCTTCAATCTTCGCGACATGAAGACGATTGAACGCATCACGTCACCAGATGCATACTTCTTTTTCAAGGGCGCCGAGCAAGGAATGCCAATGTCAATCTTCTTGGAGTCTGTGGCAACTATGCATGCTTCCTTTCCCGACATTTGTTTGTCCTACGATGAGATTGTCGAGACTCGCCCTGGAGTTGTCAAGGTGGTCAAGGTTCGTAGCCGAGGAACCCATACTGGAGCGCCATTCGCCTACGGTCCCTTTCCTCCCATCAGTAAGACTGGTATTGTGGTCGAAGACCAGTCCGAATTTATTTTCCACATCCAGAACGGAAAGATCGCTAAGCTGGTGTTTGCCATGGAGGAAGGAGATTTGATTGGTCCTGCTGGATATTATGTGAAGATTGGAGGAAAGATCCACCTTCAATAGATCCCGAGAGGACGAGTCCTCAGAATGTTTGTCACTTTTGCATAGAATATAGAAGAAAAACGTCTAGTAAGTAGTAGAAAGCAATACAATGATCAATGTTTGCGCTTCTTGATGTTAGTAGTTTAGTAGGAGTTTCGCTTGCTGCGGCATCGCTATGGCTTTTTAAAAACCCTCAAGTCAGTTTCCGGCCCCTCCTCAGGAAGGAAACAGTTCGCTTGGACTGCAAAAAACTGCAAAAGCTTTTCTTGGAAGAGTTGAAAACACCCGAAACAGGAAGGAACCAGGGTTTGCAGTTTGTGGGATTTATTACTGATAGTACTAACGTTCGTACGAAGGCCAACAGGGCTGTTGACAGACGCCTTCTTGTTCACGATGCAGAAGGTGCGTCGTATCACCATCTACTCGTAATATTGGCCTCTAATAATCAAAGTTCCAAGATACTTAATAGCTGGTCAGTGATACCGTATGTTTCTCTTCTTGACAAAAAAATGGCCTGATAGCACCGGTATTGTACCATGGTACATACCGGTAGTCGAAGAGGCGTGGTCTGGCGGCGGGTAGGAGGAGGGAGGCTTTTGGAGACGTGACAGATTGTCTTAGCACTTAATTTAGTAGCAGCACCACTACACCAGTACTAACGTACGGTACAATAATGACCGTCCTCCTGTTGTTGTCCAGTCCCAAACAGGGTCGCAGAAACAAGCGCTTTCAACAACAACGTGGAAAGCAACGTGAAGATGCCTTCCAGGTCATCACAATTTCCAAAACACAAAATTTGCGCAAGCAAACAAAAACAACTAGCAGCCACACAAATAATCACAACATTTCAGCATGGGAAACCAAGTTTCAGCACGCATCTCCCTCGAAGAATTGGATGCTATCCGCTCCAACATGAAGCGTGGTGCAGAACGTCTTCAAAACACCCCTAACGTGAAGCTCTGTGCCGAAAAGGGAATCGGAGCCTTCAATCTCCGCGATATCAAGACAATCTTGAAGAACTCAACTCCAGATGCTGAATTCTTTTTCCAAGGAGCCGAACAAGGCATGCCCTTTTCGACGTTTATTGAAGCTGCAGGCTTGTTGCATGCTTCCTTTCCTGATTTCTGTTTGACGTACGATGAAATGATTGAATCACAACCTGGTGTGATCCGAGTGATCAATACTCGAAGCCGAGGAACTCATACAGGAGCTCCCTTTGCCTATGGACCTTTCCCTGCCATTCCTGCGACGGGGATCCTGGTGGAAGACCGGTCGGAATTCATTTTCCATGTCAAGAATGGAAAGATTTCCAAATTGATCTTTGCCATGGAAGAAGGTGACTTGATTGGACCCGCCGGATACTATGTCAAGATTGGTGGAAAGATCAAGTTGCAATAGACGATTTGTGACATACAGGATGATGGGGAAAGAAGGAGGTCAAGAAGAAGGAATTCTAGATTTGTAGATACATTTATGCATGTAAATAACGTACGTAGACAAGAAGAGAAAGAATGATACTTGACTTACTTGACCATCCAGTGAACGACTGGTTGGACTCACCACTTCGACGTTGGCACGACTTTTGGCATTGTCACACCAACCAACAACAACCAACGACAACACTCTTGTTGCTTGTTGCACGGCCAACCACCACCCAAACTCCATTCTTCCAACAACAAGATTCGCACATGGCAGGGGAGGAAGATCACTTATTGTGGTCTTGTACTTGGCCTTTTACCAAGGCATTGGGGAATTTGTTGCAATCTTGGTCCAGTAGTAGCAGCAGTAGTGGAGGCGGTAGTAGTGGAACCAGTAGTGGAAATCCCAACAGTTCCTTTACCAGTAGCAGTTTTACTGCAACTCATCTCACATCTGCGACACAGTCAGAAGCGTCAACAGCGTCTTGTGTGACAGTACTTGCCACTGCAGATCGTTGGATCTTACAAACGTCCTTGGCTCATATTCAAACAACGTTGGAATTCTCTCCCGACTGGTTTTCTAATTATCGCATTTTGGATGATGGAGAGAATCATGACGAGCAACAAGAAGGCAATGATGAACATGCTTGTACTACCATTTCTATTTCTACCAAGGCATTGTTGGATAGTATTGCACTTTTGATGATGGCCATGGAAATCAAGGGATCCTCGTCCTCTTCTTCCTTTGGTGGTGCCAATGCGGCATCCATGATGTCCTCCTCTCATCACAACAACCAACATCCAAACAATAGTCACCAGAACAATACTACGACACATCATTCCTATATGACCAAGGGAATGGAATGGGAATGGAAGTGTTGGGATACTCGACTCGAGTGGATCTTGCGCAAAGAAGGAGATCATCGTCATCCTCCCTTGTCTCGTGTCGTCCTCATGGCCATGGTACCTCCTCAAGATGCCCCGGCCTGGACGGAAGCCTTTGGTCAAACACCCGTGGTGGCACGATGGTTGGTCTCGTCGTCTCGGTTGCTGGATTGGACCGAGTTGCTCATGGTACCGGGGAGTACTCAAGTGCGCATGACCTTTGGGGCACAGCAATGGGAATGGTCGGCGGTTGGTCATTCCAGCCGATGCCAAGTGCTTTGGCAGGCCGAAGAGGGGGATGGCCACAAGGCTATGGAAATAGTACAAGATAGTGATGACGACGAAGACGATGAGGAGGATCCTGAAGATCGATTTGCTACTACCAACAGGTCCAAACGTGGTCGTTCACCCCAATCCAAATTCTCTCGCGTGTATCCCTTGGCTGCTTTGCAACGCGCCATGCGGCCACTGGAACAAGCCACCGAGACGTGTCTTTCGGTCAATCGACAAGGGATCTTGGCCATTCAACACCAAATGATTGGTTTGGATAATGTTGTGGCCTATTGTGATTCACTCTTGGTACCTTTGGTCGATGAAGCCATTGTGGATGATCCAGAGGACGATGAGGATGACGAAGGTGCCATGATCGATGACAATGCTACCACAGTATCGTTAGCTACCCATCATTCAACACGGTCCATGGCTACGTCTAGCAGCTCCAAGAGATTACGAACACAATCGCCAGCCCGTCCAGCACCTGCGGCTAGAGCCCGAAGAACATCGACAGCGTCGTCTCTCTCGCTTGCCAGTACGCAGCCACCACAGCCACTCACAGATGCATCAGTCTCACAAGATGGTGGAGCGATAATGTTGGACGATGATGAAGAAGAAGAAGAAGACAATACTTCTATTCAAGATGGCTTGTCTGTTCGGGGGTCTACCGCCATGGGTGTAGTAGAGGATGATCGATCCATTGCCACGGCGACGTTGGCACGAGATACACATGATCTGGACGCTACCTCCACCACCAAGAGGTCTACCACGCCAACGCCAACAACAACTTCCACGCCTCGGCCCATGTTGTTTGGAAATACAAAC
Organism: Nitzschia putrida; assembly: GCA_016586335.1. NCBI lineage: Eukaryota > Bacillariophyta > Bacillariophyceae > Bacillariales > Bacillariaceae > Nitzschia > Nitzschia putrida. The sequence continues at coordinate 16,611 of BLYE01000051.1, read as the reverse complement.
TCTACCAACAATAATACATCCACGGCGGGAGCGGCAAGGAAGAGTACGTCTCCACGCGAGAGGACGGCATCTCAGTTGGCCAACAGCAATGATTCCATGTTGGGGCCACCACAAGAGGCCACCACCACAACTACTTCGACTACTACGCCTCGGCAATTGCGAAGTCAACGTCGGCAACAACAGCAACAACAACGCAATAGTAGCAGTGGTATGGATGCTGGCGTGGTGGCAATGTCAAGTTTATCTCCTGCGAGTACAACGACGGGAGCGACACCCATGCCATCTTCCTTGGACAAAACTAGTAGTAGCAAACGGACAGGGAGAAGCATTCAAGAAGAAGAAGAAAACAAAGAGCCGGCTTCTCCTACGAGCAGTGTGGATTTGCTGAATGAAGAAGACGAGACGGAAACAGAGCATCACAAAGAGAGTGCTGGCAGTGGGGGCATGGATGATTTGGATGACCAAGAGATCCCAGTGCCAACGACTGCAGCTGCAGCAGCCACAACCAGGACAACTAGTACGACTTCCAAGAACAGCAGTATCTTGGATACTTCCTCGACCTCCATGTATTCTACTACAACTGGCAATGATTCATTCTTGGGTTCTTCGTCGCATCATCATCAACATCATCAAAACCGACAGCAACGACGCATGGACCATCGACGACGACGACGCTCGACCTCTCCACTCCCACCCCAACAGCCATTACCACCAACACAAGATGAAGATCCAACCCAGGAGGATGACGACTCCATGGCCGGAAATAGCTCTCCGGAAGTGATTTACGGGGAATCCTAACTACTGGTGCTGTACTGTACCGACGGATGATACAATGCGTGCGTTTACCGTTCCTTCAAGGTAGTATCAAGATAGCTGGACATAAGCAAGTAGAACTGGGACTTTTTTGTTGTCATTTCCTACTAGATGATGGAGATACAAACAAACATTATCTTCTGCCGGTCTAGGCGTTTGTTGCGTATGAATGTTGGTCGCATTAGTCAAAGGGCCTGAACCTCCACTCCACACGTTGCGACAACAAAGGACGACTGCAACCAAAGCACTTTCACTCTCCTCTCCTTTCTCCTTGTCATCAATCTCTCTCTCTTATACAACGATCCTCCAACCAACACAGTCACTATGTTTACAGATGCAAAGTTGTTTCCACGCGATTGCATCACTTGCGATGCTCCTGGATGTGACAAGACAGCTCCCGCCAATCGATGTTCTCGTTGTTGCTCTACTTACTACTGTTCTGTAGAGTGTCAGAAACGACATTGGGCGAATGGGCACAAGGGAGGTTGCATATCCGTAGTTTCGATACGTAAACAGAGAGAAGCCAACAACCTCCAGATTCAATCACCCACGTTTCGTATTCAGCCTCTCAATACGGAATGTTCCATTTGTTTCCAATCTCCCTTGGAACCGGCAACCACTACAGTATTGCCGGATTGTAGACATGGATTTTGTACCTCTTGTATCGTTTCCTGGCAACGAGGAGCTAAAAAGGGACCTATTGAAAGCGAGCCACCCTGTGTTTGTCCATATTGTCGGACACCGAGTACTGAAAAAGGCGACGTGGAGGAAAATCTTTTGCGACAACTCTCTGGCTTGTCGAGGCATTCCTCGAGTCGTACTCCCGAGGCCAACCAAGGTATTTTGACTCGATTGGAACCTCTCCTGGAAAAGCCTACTGCTGTGCAGCATCTGGATGCTTTTGTATTGAAAGCTGAACTCTTGATAGGTCTTGGAAGAGGTACAGAAGCCGTCCAAGTATTGGATGACATGTTGGCAGAAGATGAGCGTCGAAGAGATCTTCCCATCTTTTGTTTATTGGACCAAAGGAACTTGGTAAGGGACCGTGGGGATAGGGTGGCAACAGAGCATATGGAGCGGCTCCTTGCGGCTGCCTATGAAAAAATGGACGGACCTTTGCCGACACTGTTTCCTCATGAAGATATGATCGAAATCATCATGCTCAAATGTGAGGCCTATGCCGCAGAGAACCAATGGAGCAAAGCCATGGAAATGCACAATAAAGTATCTTCAGCCATTTCCGCCATTACGTGTCCTGCGCTTGCACAAAGGCTATTTGGAGGATTGGCCCGATGCTTGTACCACCAGAAAGGGTACGATCGTGCTATTTCTTCAGCGGAAATGGCCATTGTGTTCAATCGGAATGCTCCAGATGTACACAAATACAAAGCCCTGTCTCATAGAGCCATGGGGGATTTGGATGCTGCGATTGAGACGATGAATCGGGCTGTGCTCTATGAGGCACCCTGGGATGATGAACACATGAGCGAGGTTCAGACGTTGTACTATGCACTCTTGGTGGAACGAGACGCTCTCCAACAAGAATGCAAGGGGAAATAACATGTGTATGGTGTGGCTGGCTGTAATCATCAACCATCACTCCTTTTTTGAAGCTCTTATTGCTCTTACTAACTGTAAACTTCCACATTTTTGCAACAATGGAAATGTTATTCTACAAGCTGGAAGTTGAGCAGTAACAGTATTTTATTACTGCAGTAGTAGTGCAGAGAAACGTGTACTACCATTTTCGCAGCCGTGTTGGAAGAGAAGTCATGCTCTTGTCATTCGTCGTGTGCTAACATAACAGCATATCAACAAAGTAGCAGTTGAGTTTTGCAACAGTGATTGTTTGGTCGCATTAGTCCAATAGATCCGGTGTCCGCGCCATTTCACAAGGTAACGCAAACCTGCATCCAGAACACTTTTTGACACTCCTATTTGTTCTGTGCTAATAGAACCACACCAACAACACAAAACGTTGCCACAACACCCACCATGATTACAGATCCGAAGCTCTTTCCACGCGATTGCATCACTTGCGATGCACCGGGATGTGGAAAACCTGCTCCTGCCAAACGGTGCTCTCGTTGTTGCACCGCTTACTACTGTTCTGTAGAATGTCAGAAACTACATTGGATCCATGGACAAGATCCTCATAAGGAACATTGTGTACCCGTAGCCTCGTTGCGTGATAGGGAGGAAACTACCGGTAACAACAACTTGGAATTGCCTACTGATATTACTGCCACCACTATACTACTATCGAGCCTCTCAATACAGAATGTTCCATTTGCTTGAAATCTCCCTTGGATCCTCCGACCACCACAGTGTTTCCGGATTGCAAACATGGATTCTGTACATCTTGTATCATTTCCTGGCAACGAGAAACGAAGAAAGGACATTGTGAATGTTGTTGTGACTGCAAGACTCCATTTGCTTGTCCTTATTGTCGGACATTGGCCACAGAAGGCAACGGCAACATTGAGGAAACCCTTTTGGCTGACCTCTTTGCCTTGGCCGGTGACTGCTCGAAGAAGTCTCCCGAATTCAACCAAAGTATTTTGGCTCGACTGGAACCTCTTCTTGAAGATCACTCTTGTGCGGACCTGGATGCTTTCATGTTGAAGGCCCAACTCTTGTTAGTACTTGGAAGAGGGGCAGAAACCCTCCAAGTGTTGGAAGATATGATGACCGAATATGAGCGTCGCAGGAATCTTCCCATCACTCACCTCATGGACCAAGCAGACCAAGCCAGGGAACAAGGGGATTGGTTGGTATTTCAAGATCTCAAGCAGCAAATTGCCGCTGCCTACTACGATGAAACTAGCGGGCCCATGCCACACCTCTTTGGAGCAGAGGAACGGTCGGACATTCTCACGCTCAAATGCGAGGCCTACTTAGTTGACAAGCAATGGAACAATGCCATGAACACATACTTGGAAATGTCATCGAACGTGCAAGGTAATCCTTCTCCCATGTTCATGCAAAAGGTGTGCGCGGGCATGGCCCGTTGTCTCTACCACTTGGAGGCGTACGATCGTGCCATTGTGGCCTCGGATGCAGCCATTAGGACGGGTCGCCAAATGCCAGATGTCCACAAGCACAAGGCCCTGTCTCAGAGAGCCATGGGAAATTTGGATGCTGCCATTCAAACTATGAATCAGGCAGTTTTGTACGAAACTCCGTGGGATGAACAACACATGAAGGAAGTTCAAACCTTGTATTATGAACTCTTGGCAGAACGAGACGATGTCCAACAAGAATGCAAGGAAACATAGGTGGTGTATGTTTGCACACTATCACTCCTTTCTTGTCGTTCTACTATGAGTACCACCTATTTTACTACACATTTACATGTAATATTAGTAGATAACCAGCACCTAAAACAATATAGGGAAGCTGACAACACAGAGATCTCAAGGAGCTTCATGGACGAGATTTGGTGCTTCATCTGCTATGATATTTCCACAGTCTCGTACTGTACCCTGGTGTTCATAGTGCCTTCTTCACTATTAATGTATTGAACGTACCAAGGTCAAAAAGAAGTCGTATGAGTCAACACCGCGCCACTTTTTGGTGTGACACCAACATCAGGATTCTGGATCTCACAATTTCCAAAGAATCCTTCGAAACTTCTTTGAATAGGTCTCACTATTTTCGAACTGTTGCCACAACACCATGGTTTTCACCATCACCGATCCGAAGCTCTTTCCACGCAATTGCATCACTTGTGATGCTCCTGGATGTCAAAAGACCGCTCCCCCAAAACGATGCTCTCGTTGTTGTACATCATACTACTGTTCTGCAGAGTGTCAGAGGCGCCATTGGACTGCTGCCACTAACCCACACAAGGCATGTTGCATGCCCTTGGCTGCTGTACAAAAAAGACTAGGTATGGGTGTAATAGCTCCGCCAAAGAAGGACCCGGCTGCTACTGGAGGCAAGACACTCAAGCATATTGATCCTCTCAATACGGAATGCCCCATTTGTTTGACGTCTCCAATGGAACCAGAGTTGACAACTGTATTGAAAGACTGTAGACACGGCTTTTGCACAACTTGCTTGATTTCTTGGCAACGAACAGCCAAGGCATGGTGTTTCAGTCCCTATGTCAAACACATCAGTTGTCCATGCTGTTGAAGGACATCCATACCGAATGGTCGAAGAGGCGACATCGAAGCCAACCTTATCGATCACATGTATCTCTTATTTTCCCGGGCCAACTCGAGTTACTGCTCTACTCCTGAGGAGAGTTCCAAAATCAGAGAGGATGCTCTCGCCCAATTGGAACCACTGTTCCATTCGGTTTCTCAAGTCAAGCTCGGTGCCTTTATGATCAAAGCCCAGCTCTTGACTGGCCAAGGTAGAGGCACTGAAGCAATCCAGACGTTGGATGATATGGTGAAGGAGGATCAACGTCGTAGAAAGCTCCCTATCGTACAACTCCTGGACCGATCTCGACGAGCCATGGAACGCGGGGATTTCTTTGAGTTTGAGCGTGCGCAAGACCAGTTGTCCACTATACGTCGAGAGTGGAGCGGACCTGAGCCAGATCTATTACCTGACCAAGTTTATCTACATGAGCTTGCAGTTCTCAAATGCGAAGCGTTTGCCGCTGAGAAGCAATGGACCAAGGCCATGGATACATACCAGGAATTGCTTCAGGGGCGCCTCAAGGACGACAACATGCCAGATGCCGGTGTATCGCAGCTGGTATTCTTGGGTATAGCCCGTTGCTGCTACCACTTGGGAAGGTACGATCATGCAATCTATGCTTCAGAAACAGCCATTAAAATGCATCGACATTTCCCTGACGTCTACAAACACAAGGCCTTGTCGGAAAAGGCAAAGGGAGATTTGGATGCTGCCATTCATACGATGAATCAGGCGGTTTTGTACGAAACACCGTGGGATGATCACCACATGACGGCAGTCCAATCTTTGTACTATGAACTCTTGGCTGAACGAGACGCCTCTCGACAAGAATTCAAGGAGTAGAAGTGTGGTCGCCGAAAATCGTGGATGGTAGGAGGACATCAAGGATCACTACTAACCCTTGTTGCCTCTACTGATGGTTGTATTTTGAATTCTGTATACTATGAAGCAGTGGAAACGGTGAAAAGTGCATATTACATACTAACTACTACATAGACAGAAACTGATTCATAAACTCCTTTCAACGTGGATTTCTCGTAGCAAACTAAGGCAGTCAAGTCATGTTAGTCTACCGGTAGAGTTCTTGACTGAATCGCATTGGTCAATTCTCCAGCTGGGCATCATCACACCGGCAACCCATTCATTCTCGTTCATTTGTGTTCTGGGACCGGCAACCTCACAGTCATCAACAACCACTAAAGTACCTTCTCAACGTTGCATTCCCCATAGCCCATAGCTCTATTATTTCTCACAAAAATCACGCTCCTCTTATCAAGCAACTATGGTTTCTACAGGTACAGAATCGTTTCCTCGTGATTGCATCACTTGCGACGGTCCAGGGTGTGAGAAAACAGCTCCACAGAAACGCTGCTCTCGTTGTTGCACAGTCTATTACTGTTCTCCGGATTGTCAGAAACGTCATTGGACTGATCCACAAGATCCACACAAGCCGTATTGTTTGCCGTTGGATTCCATGAGAGAAGGACTTCACAAGGATTTGGGAGTTCCGACAAAGAAAAAGTGTGACAGCAGCAAGAACAGCAACAGCAACAGCAGCACTCCAGTAGAAGCTCTCAACACAGAATGCCCCATCTGTTTGATGTCTCCTTTGGAACCTGAAACGACGACTGTATTGGAAGATTGTAAACATGGGTTTTGTACCTCTTGTCTCATTTCCTGGCAACGAACGGCCAAGAAATGGCACAGTATGCATGGAAAAACTCCCTTTGTGTGTCCCTATTGTCGGACTCAAACGACGGCTGAAGGTCAAGGAGATGTGGAAGGCAATCTGATCAGTCAGCTATATTTATTGGCAGCTCGGGCCAATTCAAGATATTGCTCTACTCCAGAAGCTAGTATTGAAATGAGAAATGACGCTCTCGCGCAGTTGGAACCTCTCTTTGACTCGACCTCGCAGGTCACACTCAAAGCCTACATGTTGAAAGCCCAGCTTTTGACAGCCCAAGGAAGGGGTGCGGAAGCAGTCCAAGTCTTGGTCGATATGGTGGAAGAAGACCAGCGACGAAAAGATCTACCAGTCATGGATCTGCTCAACCGAGCAACTCTAGCCAGGGAACGCGGGGATTGGTTCGAATTTGAACGCCTCGAAGTACAACTGTCCAATGCCTACGAAGAAATGGGTGGATCTATACCCGATCGGTTGTCTCCTAGTTCGTATCAATATGATATTCCATTGCTCAAATGCAATGCCCTGGAAGCCGGCAAGGAATGGAAATTGGCCATTGACTGCTACAAGGAGCTTTTGGGAAGTACCGAAGCCATGCCTCCTCCCATTGCTACGCGACAAATATTCTTGGGCATGGCTCGCTGCCTTTATGAATTGGGAGTGTACGATCGATCCATTGCAGCATCGGAAGCAGCCATCATGACAAATCGGCATTTCCCAGATATTCACAAGTACAAGGCGTTGTCAGAAAAAGCGCAAGGGAAATTGGATGCGGCTATACGGACCATGGGCCAGGCTGTACTCTATGAGACCCCTTGGGATGATGATCACATGAAGGATGTGCAAACGTTGCATTACGAGCTTGTGGCGGAACGAGACGCACAACAATCGTAGCAGGAGGGGTCAACGTAGGACGGGTGGTGCTGTGCAAATTGCTAGTTGTAATCATGGCAGTGATAGGAAAACGATTTTGGATGAATCATCTCCTAGGACAGAGAGAAAGTGACTTTGCTTTTGAACTGTTTCAGCACGATGTAGACGAAAACATCCACTACGTTATATTACAACGAATGCCGTCGCAGGTTCGTTGAGCATGAGTAGACGACCGAACAAACATTCATTCCATCGACAACTGCAGCAACGTGGAAATTTAAGAGCAGCATCATATCCCTCTTTTTCTCTGTTGATTGTTGTTGGTCAATCATATCCTGTGCTCCTTGCTTCCGTCCAATCCCATTGCCAACACTGGTGTTATCATCATCGTTTGAACGAGGTAGCCTCATTTTTCTGGTTCGCGTTGTTCCTACCCACCTCAATGAACTCTATGTAGCTGAGCGACGAACTCTAAAATTGCGACCTCTCTCACATGGGACGTGTGCCATCATCGCCTTCTACCTCGATTTTGATTGGACGATGGCCTTCACATCTCAGTTGGGAACTTTTGTTTCCAAAATTCTAAATCTGGAAAGCCCGACGGACGAATGAAGCTCCCCCTTAGTTAATCGTAGTTACGATGGTTTCTACGTACTTCATGCGCATGAAGATTTGGGAGAATGAATCTCGGGGATTATTGGAAGGTGCTACTTCCCGTAGCAAATGCGCGTTTCCAGTCCGCGTACACATTCTCCATAATAAGTGACACTTCGACTTGTCACAAACTTGTGCCGACCCCAAGGAACGAGTTCGTTTTTCCACCTCCACATCACCAGCAACAACCACAACAACCATGGTCAAGTTTGGAGAAACTTTGGTTGTGTCCCAACAGCCGGAGTGGCACAACTTTTATCTGAACTATGACAAACTCAAGGGTATTCTCAAGAAGACGGTCAAGTCTCGAACAAAGATTCCAAAACGAGCCTCCTTTTCTAGGTTGGACATTGACTTGAGCCAAACCAAGAAAATTCCGGAAGCATTGTTGCTGGAGCTAGAATTCCGCCGCACCGTAGATCAAGAAATTGAAAAGGTTGTCTTGTTCATGTTGGAATTGCAAGGAAAAATTGCCAAGGAACTCGCAGATTTGTCTTTTAAAAGGGAAGAATGTATCGAGACAGTCGCCAAACTCCTAACAGACTTTCACAGTGGAGACGGAGCCCTTTCCAATGCTCCTGATGCTGCCTATAGTATTCTCAGATCCACACATCAGGGATACCTTGATGTAGCTAATATGGTTCTCAGTTTGACGTCATATGCCGAGCTCAACATCACAGCGTTGCGCAAGATTCTCAAAAAGCATGACAAGCATCACCCTGAGCACAAGTGCAGTCAGATTTATTTGACCGATTTTGAAGAAGAGGTTGACTCTCACCTCAATCAACTCTTTAATGAAGAAGGAATCTGCGCCTTGGTGGCGACGCTGAATAATGCCTTTATGGAATTGCATCAAGTGGAGCTGAAGCTGGTAATGATTCAAGAAAATACTCGCTCTCACATGCGCAGAGCCAAGTCTGCCCCTTCGTTCCTACTCAAGGGCGGCTGGGAAATGGATGCTGACCCACTTGCTGCAGCAACCCAGCCCAAGGATGACAAGCTTAGTATGAAGGAAACACTTCTCATTGAGTATTCAAAGAATACACCTCTCGAGTTGGATGACTCCCCCGACGAGACCTACTTCACTGTCGTTACGCAACTGCACGAACCCATTCTCGATGATATTTATGTACAGCGATCGCAATTGAAAAAATCCACTGTTTACCAAGAACTAGCTGCCGCCAAGTCCCTTATGTTCGACACGGGGATTGAGGAGGAACCCGCCATTGTCAAGGCCGCCGAAATGGAAGGCAAGTCTAGCCGTGCCCAGATTTCAGCCTTCCTTAACCTTTCCAGCACATTTCTGTATATGGCCAACTACAACATTGTCGCACCTACTACGGGGCAATATGCTCTTCGTCTAGGCTCCTCAGAAGCCCTCGCGGGTATCATCATTGGAATGACTGCCAATGCTGCTCTGGTTGCCACCGTTTTGTACTGCTGGTGGTCCAATTTTTCCTACAAGAACGCCATGTTGTTCGCAGCTGTATGCTGTTTGTTGGGGAACATTTGCTACGCCCTTGCCCTGCAATATAATTCCATCACCATGGTGATGGTTGGGCGTTTCCTCAATGGTTTCGGCAGTGCCCGAAGTATCAACCGTCGTTTCATTGCTGACACTTTCACCCGAGCTGAGCGTACGGCTGCTTCGGCTGCTTTTGTCACGGCAGGAACTCTAGGAATGGCCACAGGACCTGCCATTGCTTCCATCCTGGGACATCTGGAATATGACCCCGATAACTTGTTGTGGTCCGAAGAAACGGCCCCTGGGTGGGTGATGATGACGCTTTGGATTGGTTTCATCATATTGTCCGTAATCTACTTTGAAGAGCCTACCCGTGCATACCTGACCGAGGTCCCCAAATCGGTCGAAGGTTTGGAGACTGCCAACGGAGAGAAGCAACCTCTCCTTGCTAATACCGCCGCCGTGTCCGAGTCTGTCCCACCCAAAAAGCCCAAGCCATTGTACAGGAACATTCCAGTCATGGTTACTCTCTGGATCTACTTTGTTTTGAAGTTGGTATCGGAATGTACAGGAAGCTCTTGTGCTACTTTGACCAGCTACTATTTTGGATGGGATGCTCGACATTCGGGAGCCTTTTTGGCGTTCCTTGGTCTGTTGTTGTTCCCAGTCAACATTGTCGTTGCTGCTCTTTCGCGACGGTACGAGGATCGTGAGTTGATCATGGCCATGTTGTCTATCATGTTTGTCAGCATTGCTGGTATCATCTCCTACTGGCCTGGACATTACAGTGTGTACCAGTATGTCTTCTTTGGAGTTTGCGTATACGTGTCCAGTAGTATTCTGGAGGGTCCCAACATGAGTCTGTTGTCCAAGACTATGCCCAAGGAATGGGCTCGAGGAACCTTCAACTCTGGTTTCATGGCAACCGAAGCAGGAACGGCGGCTCGTTCGGTCGGAGACATTGTGTTTGCCTTGGCCGCTGCCTTTGGAGGAGCAGACAGTCTTTTGAACTCTACCTTCCTGTACCTATTGGCCTTTGTATTTGTCGCAGTAGTCTTGACCCGACAAACGTTTGACTACTTGACAGAAGATGACGAAGACGATGATTCGAGCGCCCTCCGTGGTTCCAAGACGAGCACTTCCAAAAAGTCGATTCAATCCACATAAAAGGGATAGTGGATGATGGTGGATGATATTGTTGGATCCCCGGGGCAGCTGAACCCTCGCTATTGTGTGCACCTGTTTTACTCTATATACTATGCTAAGACACCTCTAGTAGTCTTCTTCATGTTTTTCACAGTTTCAGTATTGTAGAATGAGAATAATATTTGCGCCACCATGCTAGCACAGTGGTGTTGAAATGGGCATTCTCCCCGACGAAGGTTGCCAAATTGGCAAGATTCAATGAGCCAGTATGCTTTCATACAGAGAGGGAAATAATGATCGGCATGCAGTTTTTCCAAAACGTACACTCCATCCAAAATGGCACAGGCATTGTTGTGCAGTGTTGCCATAAAATCAAGGCAGATGCAAATACAAGGAATGAAGATGATTCGAAACAGAAAAAGTACCCGTCAATGAAATATTAATATTTATATTTTATACAATGCAGAACAAGTATTTAGGCAAGGCCAATGGAAACGAGATCATCGTATCCTCCAGCGTTGAGGACTTGCTTGTATCCCTGGCTGACCAAAGCCTTGGAAGCGGTCATGGCGCGTCGCCCCGAACGGCAGTAGATAATGACAGGAGCCTCCTTGTTGGGCAACAAGGTGCTGCTTTGAGCCTCAAGATCGGCGGCAGAGTCGGCAGAGCAGGCAACTTGCTTCCACTCAATTCCGGGGTATTCGAATTTGCCACTGGCAGCGATTTCCGATTCCATGCGAACATCCAAAATCACAGGCTTGGGTTCCGATTTCTCCAAAAGGTTGACAATGGTTTCCTTGTTGGACAATCCCATAGATGCCATGCGCTCTTCGTAAGACATGATGAATTGAGTGGCGATTGGTAGTGCAAAAGAGTTTGAAAGAAGTGGTTGAGTCAAAAAGACAGCGACGATGACAACGATGACGAGCCGAATGAAATTTTGTGATTGCATCCGACCAGAATGTATTTGTGGGAACATGTTGTTGCTCGTCGGAAAAGATTTCGATTGAACCTTTCGGGCCTATCACCCTTCGCATAAAAGGCCTCCTGAATAGGCCTTCTGGACAATCTGTGCGAATGCGAAACGACCGAGGGGCACTTTGAAGGTAAGGTATGATTTTACATGCCCTGATACAGTACCATAGTACTATCCGTGTATCATACCTGGTACCCTTCCAACAAAACAAGACACATGCAAATGCAGGCAACCCAAGTGATTGTTGTTGCAAGCATCGTTATGCTGAAGAAGCGTTCAGATGACAGCTTCTCTCACTGCCTCAAATAAGAAGAGACGTTTCTGAGAGGCAACAGAAAAGATCATCGAAGCAACATCAGGAGCAACAGCAGCAATTGTTTTCAGAGCGGTCTTCCCTTTCATCGCTATCGGAAGTTGTCTCGGTGCACTCTGGAGATGTCAGCCACAAACCATGCTTATTTTCCTCTGGATCAGACTGCAATGAATCTTGCCGAGTGCTACTAGCACTGTCGTCAGCATCTTGTTGTTGTGAATGATCTCTGCTATTTTCTTGCCGCCAGGTGTCAAGGTTGTGAAAATCCAACAAATCTCGAATACCAAGAAACGTAACCTCGATTCCAAGGGGACGCAGGGGTGTACATGTACTATCCCGTACAATGCTCAACTTGTCAAGAATCAATGCCCACGCCGACAACGGAAACGTCGGCTTGTACTTGCTGCGTCGCAGATTGCGCAACGTTTGAAAGGCATGCGATGTGAAGTGGATGATCTTTTGGACACGAAAGTTTCCTTTTTGAGATCCAGTCAGCAATTGTACGGGTAACATGCGATCTGTGTTACTTAGTTGCTCGTTGAGAATTCTCCTGCAAGCGCGGGTTCCAACGGGACATTCAAAGGTGACAAACTCGAGGTGGGAGCAATTCCAAAAAGCTGTCATGAACAAACGGGCGTCTGGTTGTTCCAAGCTACGTCCTCCTGTTTCAATCCATAGAGTTTTGAGACGGGGTATTTTGGGAATTACAGTGACAACCATTGGAAGGTATTCTGAATCGACTCCTTGCAGTTTGAGATGCATCACGGGGCATTGTGGACTCTCCAACCAACTAAACAACATTGTCAATGGTACCAAGTTGCTTGGTTGACTGGAATCAGGGAGATTTACACCCAGATGAGTTAGCGACTTCAATGAGAACAAAAAAGCCACCACATCAGTTGCCGAATCTGCATCAAAGGACTTCAAGTCCACAAACGTGGAAGTTGGACTTGGTGTCAAATCACATGTATTTGCGGGATCCTTAGGCGCTGTGCGAGATGATTCCAAGTCAGGGAAACAGTACCTGTCCAAGCTTTTGCCTCCGGGACCAAGCCATACGCCATGCAGTTTTGCTGCGAATGGATAAGTTACCAATTGAATATCTCCCCATTTCCCGCTCTGATAGGCGCAAAGATCCAAACGGTGCAATTTCTTGAATTGGGGCGCTGCGTGTAGACGTACGTCGTAATTCTCGGAACTCACAGTCAATGCATCCAGCCTTTGCAATGGAAATTTGAGGGACTGGATATTCCTGAGGACAACAAGGGCACGCCGTAACTCTATGAGGTTTACCCTTTTCTCCGTGTCATCGGTGAGAATAACGTCCCATGATCTATCATTGTTGTTCAACAATTCCTCCAGCTTGACATTGATGTCATGATCCAGTAGATCCAGCAAAGGAATGTTCAAGCAGGTGATATCCACTCGCCCTTGAGCAACGTGCAGGGCACGGAGATACGTTTCTTTTCTTTCGGGGGTGTTTTCGAGTCTCCTGTCTTTGTTAAGACAGTATTGTCGCTTCTTCTCTTTGGGAGCAGGCCAACGATCCACCAAATAGAACTCAATTTCCTCTTGAGGGTAGTAAATCCGAATCTTGTTGCAAAACTCCTCCATGTTGGTTTTTTGATCACCAATAATCGATGGATTTTATGACACTGTGCAACACCTTGTGAACTGTGTCTGAGTTCAAACCCGTCGTCGGTCCATATTCGGTCGTGAGTCGTGCACTCACTGCAGACGTGGGGGCCAGTACTGTAGTACCGTACTACAGTAGTTTTCCGCCCACTGTCTTGTTTCTTTCATTCACTATAGCATTATGAATAGGAAAGTCACCGGTATAGTAGCAGTATTGAATTGTCATGAAACAACGCGGTGGTGTTCATGTGATACGTATTCAGAAACACTATTGATACCATTGCTAGAACACGAACGGCCCCTGCCATCATTCCTTTCACGTTAGACCACTGTCATTCTATGACTTCTTCTCCCCACGGTTTGTTGCACCACGCCAATCAGCGTATCCCAAGGGTGACGGTTTCCGCAACCAACCCTTACACGGAAGGCAGCGTCTGTGAATCACATGCTGTTGCATCGTGGCATTGACGTTCGGTGATCTGATAAAGAACCTGATGTTGATGGAACAAAATCAAATCATCAGGTTTTCGAGCGAATGGTATCCCAAACGTCTATGAGTCACAAACATGTGGCCTCAAGGCAAGGATCACCTAAAAGTTTTGGATTCGCCTTTTTCTGCGACTCTTTGAAACAGTAGGAGCGCCATCGGTCCCACTCGAACTCAAAGCCTTGATTGGTTCAACTGCCCAAGTGTTAATCCTTTCTACGTCTCTTGGACACAGTAGAGTTGGTGGTATCAGCAGCCGAACGAATTTGCGTGGACTGTAGGTTATCCTTCTCCGTATTGTTCGATGTACCTACGTCCTCCTCTGGATTCTTCCCAACAAGGCGACGTGGCTGGTACAATAACTCCTGGAGAATACTGAATTGTGCATCGAATACAAACTCGTGGACTTTTGTCCAAACACTATCTAGGGCACCATTCATCCTTGCCAGAACCATTGCCCAAGCTGCTAAAGGGAAGGATGCTTGATCTTTGGATCTGCGAAACCGATGCATCGTGTCCGAAACCATAGAGATACGATGGACCGCTTGAGCACTTTTGCTCTCATCCACCTTTTTGCCATTCCTCAAGTGGAAGGTGAACAAGCGAGGCCTGCTAGCAAGTAGAAAATTGTAGATGGTTCGAGAGTTGCTGCGCCCAGAAACACACTGCCAGGTAACAGCTTCGAGGTTTGGTGACATGGAAAAGGCTTTCAGGAATGCGTCCACGTGACGATCTTGATCGTCGACTTGCAAGGACAGATTTTGGAGCAAGGGTATGTTGGGAATCGCAGCCAGAAGCTTGCGGACCAGAGCGTCAAACCCTTCCTCTAAATGGAGGTGCGTCACAGGACACTGGGAGCTCTGCAGCCAGTTGAAAAAAGAAGTGTAAACAACCATGAGGTCACTTCCAATCCAGCAGGGCAACTCTACACGAAGGTGTGTCAAGCATGTTGGCCAGGCTGCAAAGGAAGACTCCACTTCTTCGATTGTTTTATCAGCGTACAAATTCGAGTCGCTTACAGTCACGGTAGGTAGACGTTCCGTAATGACTCTCGATGCAAAAAGATCTGACAGTGTTGTGTGATAAATGAGTTTTATTCCACAAAGTTTCTTTGCGAATGGATAGGAAATCAATTTGCTCAAGTGATCTGCATCGAAAATACAATCACTGACGTCTATACACTCCAACCTGTTGAATTGGGGCAAACAACCTAGGAGTTTAACCATGTCGGGTTGGGGATTCCATCGGACGTCGGGGAGGTGCATGATGCCGGGGTGGAGACATGGTACATTCTGTAGAATGGAAAGGTAGCGTCGTAGTTCTCCTTCTGGGAGAGTACTGATTTGAGGATGAATCGAGAACGTGACCCAAAAGGATCCATTCTTGGTCTGAAAGAGATCTTCCATTTTTTCCCAAATAACGCCATTCTCTGCAAGGACCGAAAGGTTGGTTTGTACACAATCGATATCTGGTCGCTGTCGAACGACTTCAATGGCTCGCATGGCTACCGGAATTTCGGATTCTTTGACGTTTGCTATACATAATGTATAGTACTGGTGATCTTTGGGCTCCGGCCAAGACTCTGGAGGGTCGCGGAATAAGATTTTCTTTCGGTCATGAAAATTGAAATCGTTGTTTGGAAATTCCATCATGGTCAAGTGGAGACTTGTGCTTTGATCACTCGTCCTGTACCTTGACAACAAAAATGTGTCAGCTGATATGAGCCAAACTTCTGATTCCAGGTAGTCGATGTCTTGGAATATGGAATTGAAATCGTTGGATAGACTTGGAAAAAGAAGTGAGCACTAGGAGATTAGAGAATACAACATGCGAATGTCCTGATTCAATGGTCCGTCCCTCCCCCGTCCTTCAGCCCAAAAGCAAAAAAGCACCAAAGCACAACACCAGCATGAAACATGTGCAGAAAACCAACTTGACCATGAGGATTTCCATTGCTAGTTGATGACACAGCAATACATCATCTGGACATTTATCCTGTTGGGAAACAATTCGATGGACATATTTCATTATGGATACTACCGTATCAGTATACGTTGGAAGTTGAAACAAGTGTTGTGAGCACTGCATTTGGTGACACAGCATGTTATTAGGATCCAGTATCTTGCAAGGCGAGTGGATAGGATCCCAATCCAACAAACTTTCCCACTTGATCCTTGCATACTGGTTCAAAACACGAACGGTTGAAGCAAAGAGGATATTGCATTAAAGGGTGGTATCGTATCACCTTTCAACCAACTTATTCCAAGAGTGTACGACACGTCAGGCAGCTCGTCCATTGATTACATGTTTGTCTCTTGGATTGTACTGTACAATGCAGCAGCTTCAAGACGGGAATCGTAGCCACTACAGGTTTTGGATACTTTTGGAGTCTGGTGGTTTTCCGAAA